>JADRCC010573527.1:0-14004 GCA_019843855.1 Hylomyscus alleni | reverse complement strand
TGTCTCAAAGGGACAACACATGAATTAAAACCTCATCAAAATAGCCATAGCTCTCTATTGCTTAAAACAAATTGAACAAATACAACTTGCTTCTTTCTTCCTAAATAAAGAAAATGTCAGGCTGGAGAGGTGGCTCAGTGGTTAAGAGCACTGACTGCTCTTTCGAAGGTCCTGAATTCAAATCCCAGCGACCACATGGTGGCTCACAACCATCTGTAATGAGACCCAACACCCTCTTCTGGAGTATCTGAAGACAGCTACAGTGTACATATAATAAATAAATAAATCTTTAAAAAAAGTTGTGTGACTTTAAAAAGAAAGAAAGAAAGAGAGAGAGAGAGAGAGAGAGAGAGAGAGAAAGAAAGAAAGAAAGAAAGAGAGAAAGAAAGAAAGAAAGAAAGAAAGAAAGAAAGAAAGAAAGAAAGAAAGAAAGAAAGAAAGAAAGAAAATGTCATTGGTGTTAGCAGGCCCCAGAGACCCCACTACAGGGATTGATGAAGGAAATTGTTTGATAGGTCCAGGCTTGTAGCTATGTCTCACAAAATAGCAGGGAGGGAGGTACTGTGATAAATAGGAGACTTGCAGAAGTTTCTTTATTCTCCCTTCTGTTAGGTAGAGTACGGCTGTCATTTTCTTTGAACTATCCCTCCATGTGAACACACTAGTTTTGCAAAGTTAGAAGCATTACTGAACATGTCTCGCCTACCTCAGATAGCCTTAAGATGATGGGCTGTTACACAAGACTGGACAGAAAGGAAGACAGTAGACTTGGCAGAGCTTTGTTTACATGGCATATTGAAGGCAAGCAAAGGGAAGGCTGATCCTTCCAAATGAGGCCTGACTCCTTTAGAAACTCACTGTTTTCTCTGCAATTTTTAGTTCTGGTCCACTGGTACACCACTCAAGAATTTCTGTAATCAATACAGAAATACAAATGTCTTTTCTTCCACTACTCACTAATATCATCCCAAGTTGATTCCTCAGACAAACCCAATATCTCAACATTTTTGTAATTATACTTAGAATGCCTCTGCCCAACCTATCTCTACCTACCAAAATCCTTTTGCGAGAATTCCTTGATCTTTACCAATTGGAAATTACTTTATCTTTCTCCTGTTATAATTTGATCTCTCTCTCCCTTATCCCTCTTTCATATGTCCATGTGCCTGAATGTAAAAAAGAATTAAAAGGACATGATGCACCTAGGTATGATGGAGGTGGTGGTTAACTGTACATATGAGGGAGAATACAGCTATAGACAGAGATAAGAGATATCTGGGAAAAGAGAGTGAACATGACCAGCAGGCTGGGCTGGACCATGGAGGAGGGGGGTGGGGCATGGGGAGAGCCAGGAACCAAGAGGCCAAAAGGTAAGCAGGGCCAGCATAGTCAAATGGCTGTGTTATATAGGAATCAGAGTTCAGGGGAGACACGGTGGGATATGCTGGTCAAGATGACCCTGTAACAGGTAGGAACTGAGAGATGCTGGGAAACCTGGCAGCCAGTGTCCACTTTGATGTGTTCATAGGCACTACTACTAGCCTTTTGTCCCAGGTTCAAAGCCAGCATCATCTATACAGAGTAAGCTCCAGACAGCCAGGGCTACAGAGAGAAACTCTGGAGATGGACAGGAGGGAGGGGTGCACTGAGACTGAAATGGCTCACTTCATTCAATAATCATTTGAGAGTTGTAAACGGACGAACCAACAGACAGACCAACGGACGGACGGACAGCGAGGACCATGGCGCTTCTCCTGACTTTATTTCTTTTCCTTTCTTCTTCTTGATAGATGAGGGAATTGGAGCATAATTACTCATCCAGCAACAACAACCTACACGTTCTCTTATCACTTTGTATTCAAGACAGGAGAGTTGGTGCTGGAGGGATGAGTCAGAGGTTAAAACCACTTGCTGCTCTTACAGGGAGCCAAGGTTCAGTCCCCAGGATCCACACACAACAACAAACCACGGACCAGACCATTTCTTTTTTTTTTTAATTTATTTATTCTTATACATGTAAGTACATTGTAGCTTTCTTCTGAAAGAGGGTGTCAGATCTCATTACAGATGGTTGTGAGCCACCATGTGGTTGCTGGGATCTGAACTTAGGACCTCTGGGAAGAGCAGTCAGTGCTCTTAACCACTGAGCCATCTCTCCAACCTGGACCAGACCATTTCTAACTGCCTTTCCAGGGCATCCAATATTGCTCTGGTATCCACAAGCACCAACATGCTGTTACACACACATACCTGCAAACAAACACTCACCCACAATTTGGGTTTTATTAGCCTGACACAAATCTATAGGTCTGGAAAAAGGGTTTCTGAATTGGGAAAATGTCTCCATAAGATTAGCCAGTAGGCAACCCGTGGGATGTTTTCTCAAATAGGAGACTGATGTGGAAGGACACAGCCATTGAAGGTAACACCTGGCTGGTAGTGCCTGGCTAGAAGCCATGAGGAATAAGCCAGTAAGCAGCACTCCTCCATAACTTCTGCCTTGAGGTCCTGCCCTAACTTCTTTCAATGATGGACTGTATGGTGAACCATAAGCTGAAAAAAACCATTTCCTTCCCAGTTGGTTCTGGTCAGGGTGGTTTTGGTTTTTTGGTTTTCTTAAAAAGATTTATTAATTTTATGTGCAGTTGTCCTCAAACATACCAAAAGAGGGCATCGGATCCCATTACAGATGATTGTGAGCCACCATGTGGATGCTGAGATTTGAACTCAGGACCTCTGGAAGAGCAGTCAGTGCTCTTAGCCACTGAGCCATCTCTCCAGCCCCTGGTCAGTGTGTTTTAATGAAAAAGAAACCCTAAGTCACACACATAAAAGAATGAATAAATAAAAATAAATAAATAAATATTAAAAACAAAGAAAAAGGGGCTGGAGAGATGGTTCAGCGGTTAAGAGCACTGACTACTCTTCTGAAGGTCCTGAGTTCAAATCCCAGCAACATGTGAGTAACATGGTGGCTCACAACCATCAGTACAGCTACAGTGTACCCATATACATAAAATAAAATAAATACATCTTTAGCCGGGCAGTGGTGGCGCACGCCTTTAATCCCAGCACTTGGGAGGCAGAGGTAGGCGGATTTCTGACTTCGAAGCCAGCCTGGTCTACAGAGTGAGTTCCAGGACAGCCAGGGCTATACAGAGAAACTCTGTTCCTAAAAACCAAATAAATCTTTTTTTTAAAAAAAAAAAAAGCAGGAAATAAAGCACAACAACTGGGGGAAAGCAAATTTTTGAAAGTAAGGCAGATGAAATGCTAGGACGATGCCATCTTAAATGTACTGTAATGGAGTGGAAGCAGCTCAGAGTTAAACACATTCAAGTTCAACTTCAGCTCTGACAACAACTGATCATCAGACACAAGCAAGTTACTTAACTGCTTGTGCCTCATTATTCTCAGATAATGGCATTTGTCTTTTTAACTTTTATGAGGATTAAAGCTAGCATATGCGTTATTTCCAACACTATACTTAATAACTAATAAAAAGTAACTAACAAATATAGCTACTACCATGAAGTTCTGACTGCAGAACTGTTTGTTTTTGGAGTCAGGGCTTCTCTATGTGGTCCTAGATATAGTGAAGTCTCTCTGTAAACCAGGTTGCCCAGGCATTGATGGCACACACCTTTAATCCCAGCATTTAGGAGGCAGAGGCAGGCGGATTTACCTGGTCTACAGAGTGAATTCTAGGGCAGCCAGGGCTACACAGAGAAACCCTGTCTCAAAAAACCAAAAAAAATAAAATAAATTTTAAAGAAATGTAAAAAAAAAAAAAAAAAAGACCAGGCTGGCCTCGAATTCACAAAGATCCACCTGCCTCTGCATCCCAAGTGCTGGGATTAAAGACTGCTGCCCGGCCTGACAGAATTGTATTAGGAAGGCACCACACAATACAGCATAGCACTAAACATCACAGGAACAAAGGACCAAAGAGGAAGGGTATTTTATTTTAAGTTTTGAGGCCAGAAGAAGAGTCAAATCCCCTAGAACTGGAGTTACCATGTTGTGAGCTGCCATGTGGATTCATTGCTTTTAACTGCTGAGCTATCTCTCCAGCCCCAAAATGTTTGTCTCTAAAAGTGAAATAAAAATCCTTTTTTTGTTTTCAAATTCTAGAAAGTTAAGACATGAAATAGTAAGATATTGTATGTTATATATAGGTTAGAGAATGACTGATCACTTAATCTTAAACATACTAAAAAGTTATTATATTGTGATCAAGTAACTCCTGTATTTAAGTTCTACTTTACAAGGCAAACAATAAATAAGACAGTTCTTTCTGACTAATGACAACAACATAAATGAAAGAATCAAACTCTGGTTCTACATTTTTGTTTTGTTTTATTTTGTTTTTTCCAGACAGGGTTTCTCTGTGTAGCCCTGGCTGTCCTGGAACTCACTCTGTAGACCAGGCTGGCCTCGAACTCATAAATCCACCTGCCTCTGCCTCCCAAGTGCTGGGATTAAAGGTGTGTGCCTTTTTTTTTTTTTTTTTTTTTAAACCCAATGTTTTGGGCCAGGGAAGATGTCTCAGCAGGTTACTATGCCTGTCCCGAAACCTGATGATCAGAGTTCAATATCTGGGTACTGTATGGTGAGGAAGAGACGACTCCTCTGCTCTACATATACAAAAAAATGAAAAAAAAAAATAATACCTTTTCTTTTAAGTCTAGCATGGTAGTGTACATGTTTAATCCCATTCAGGAGACAGAGTCAGACAGATCTCTGGGAATTCAAGGCCAGCCTAGCCTACAAAGCAAGTTCCAGGCCAGTCAGGGTTATATAGTGAGACTTTGTCTTAAAAAAAAAGTTTATTTAAAAACAAAACACACACAAAAAAGCCAAACATTCAAATATAGTAAGACTCTTATTTTCTCTCTACAGTATTTTACCATACAAAACAAGCAGGCTCCATCCCACTCAAAACAGTCCTACAGATGGATAGGTATCTGGTGTAGGAAGGGACCATCCTCAAGGACTTCTTGAAGACTTATCTAGCTAGGACTGACACCACGCCCACCTCCTTAACAAGCAGCCCCATCACTGCCCTTGGAAAAGGGAAGAGCATCACATGAATGAGAGGGCACCTGAAGCCTCCAGCGGCCCTGCTCTTAGCCTCTGTAGGGAACACTGACCAACCACTCTTCCTGGGTCACAGTCAATATGGAATGTGAGACTTGGCTGTTTCTTCTCTTGTAACAGCAAAAAAGGTCAATGGGAACATACACCACAGGGAGAAGGAGAGGAGGGAACAGACAGACAGACAGACACAAACAGACCAAGACAGAGATGAGAGAGACAGATAAAGAAATAGACTGACAGATGGAGACCAAGACCTAGACAGACTGAGAGGCAGGGACAGAGACCTCGCCCCCAGAAAGGATCCAGAAGATTAACTATCCTTAATTACCTTCTCTTGGGTTAGTAAAATGGCTCCTCTGCACAAGCCTAACAACTTGATCCATTCCCCTGAACCCACTGTAGAAGAAAACTGACTTCTGAAAACTCTCTTCGACCTCCACTGTTTGCCTAACACTTGCTTTCATTCATGCATATTCTCTGTGTCTGTCTCTTTCTCTGTCTGTCTCTCTGTTTCTCTCACACACAGAAAGTAAGCTTTTTTCTTAATTGTATAGGTCTGCCTTCCCTTTCTTCCTTTCCTTTTGACAGGCTGTCATGTAGCCCAGGTTGGCCTTAACTCCTGATCTACTGCAACTAGCTCAGAACTGCTTTTTAGTTACACAGGTCAGCAGTGCCCTGTACATTGTCTGAAGAGCCCAGACCCGATTGGTAAGGAGACGAAAGACCCGAGGGACATTAGCAAGCAGCAGGGGACTGGGAGCTGAGCCTCTTCCCTGCTCCAGAGGCCCAGATTCTGCAGTAAGTTGTGTGTGTTCCTATAGTGGGCATTGTCTGTGCTAACTGGAAGCTGAAGAGAATGTCTTTGCCCCACCCCCACCCCCTGAGGCATCTGAAAGGGAAGCTCCAGAAAGGCTAGCAGCCAAAAGGCCATAGAAAATGAATCTCAGCAGTTTCCTGGAATAGGAGGACATACTCTTGCGCCCATGGATGGCCCTGGATGTCTTGTAAGAATGGCAGGAAGACTATCTAATGAAATGTTAGTTTTATTTTTAAAGAAAGACATTCAGCTGAGCCTAATAGTACACACTTTTAATCCCAGCACTCAGGAGACAATGAGATGGATCTCTGTGAATTCCAGGCCAGTCTGGTCAACACAGTAAGTTCCAGGACAGCCAAAGCTACATAGTAAGACCCTGTTTCAAACAACAAGAACAAAAAGACATGGTCTGAATACATAGCCTTGGCTGGCCTGGAAAATCAGAGATCCACCTGCCTCTGCCTCTCAAGTCCTGGGATTAAAGGCATGTGCCACCTAGCCCACCAGATGATGACATTTTGAAGAGACCGTCTGCTTGAAGAAAACTTGGCCTCTGATGATCAATTTAAGAGTGTTCAAAAGTAGTAGCTTAATATATGATATGCTCCAGCAGGACTGACAGGAACGAAACAGCTGCTGACCTCCATGGCAACAGTGATAGGAGGCTACATTCTGCAGGGATATACATTTAAGTGTCCTTGAGCGGCACCTCTGCCAAAAGATGATGAACTTGAGCTTGCTGCAAGCAACATCAATCATGTTCTCCTCGCTGCATCTCAGTGATAAAGCACACTTGCAGAGGACCGGGGTTCAGTCCCCAATACCCCATCATGGCTCACAACCATCCATAACTCCACTGCCAGAGGTTGCAAGATACTCTCCTCATCTCCACTGGGACCACTTCTCTTGTAGGGCTCTCTTTATCATGATAAATTCAAATGTTTTAGCCACAGCTCAGGCCCCTCAGTATCCTGAACCCATTCAGGAACCTAACAAATGACACCAGAGATAGCAAGCTTGCCTTCTTTAGCAGACTTGGATGCCACAGTCACTTGTGCAGCCCCTTTCCACATATCTGATAGCCATTGGCAAAATGCCCACAACAAGGGTGCCTAGGACGACAGGAGCCACAGCCACAGCCTGCAGAGAGCTGGCAGCCTAGGACTGAGACTGCAGTGACTCTTCCTCTTTGCCGAACTCCAGCTAGGGGTGTGCACGTCGCCGAAGACAAGTCCAGGCTCTTGGGCATACGGGTAGTGTGGAGACAAGCAGCACTAGGCACAAGGTTATGCCAGCAGCTGTAGTGCTGGCTGTAGATAGGAGATCAAGCCGGCAGAGCTAAGCTGTACTTAAAGCAGTCGGGTGAGCCCCTCATGGAGCCCTGAGGGCAGCACTGCAGAACCAAGCTCTAGTGGCTGTGATTTGTAGTGGTAGCACCTATTAATAATATAGTTGGTCTTCAATACTATCCATCTCTCTCTCCAGTACTTTCAGCTAATCCATCATACATTTTACCAAGCCCTTTTTCCTAACTTATCAATCTGAATATATTCTCACCCTACAAGAAAACAACAAAACCTGCCTTGTTAATGCCCAGAAAGATGAAGTCTAAACTCCTTATACTGGCAAAAATCAGAGAATGTAAGACTTCCAATTACTATGCCACCTTATTTTCCAACTGAGCACAAAAGCATCCATGAGATAGTTAAGCTCCTGTAGTCTGAATGAGAAGCAGCCCCGTTAGCCTGGGTCCCAGCTGCTGGCACTGTTAGGGAGGTGGTGCAGCACTGCTACAGGAAACAGGTCAGAGGGGGAACTCTGAAAGGTCACAGCCTTGCTCCACTTCCGGCTGTCTCTCTCTTCTGTGCCTGTGGTTCAAGACGTGACCTCTCAGCTTCCTACTCTTGCCACCAGGCCTGCGGCCTGCTGCCTGCTACCATGCTTTCCTGCCACGGATCCTTATCCCTCTAGAACCAGAAACTAAACTTTTTTTTTCCCCATAAGTTGCCCTGGTCATGGAGCCTTATTTATCACAGCAACAGAAAAGTAACTGACACAGGTTAAGGCTCAAGTTAAGGCACTTTGCTTCCAAGCCTACCACCTTAGTCCAGTCCCAGGACCCACATGCTAGAAGAGAACTGGCTACAGAAAGTTGTTCCCGATCTCTACAGGCACACTTCAACACAATCCCCAACCCCATACATACACGCACATACCAAATAAATAGTAAAAACTTGTAAAGCATCAATCTTATCCAAATGGCTCTACTCAGAGACCACTGAATATTGCATACACATTAATTTTCCTATCATGTTTTTTTAAAGGTTTTTGTTTGTTTGTTTTTGTTTTGTTTTTTTTAATGTGTGCATGTTGGGGAACAGGAGTGTCAGAAAGGGGCATTGGATCTCCTAGAACTGGACTTACAGGAAGTTGTAAGCTGCACAGTGTTAAGTGCTGGGAATTGAACTTAAGTCCTCCTCAAGAGTATCAAGTACTCTTAACCACAGAGCCATCTCTCAGCCTCCCTCACTCCCATTTCAATCATTCCCCACCCCCACTCCCACCCCCACTCCATCCTCATCACCAAAAAGTCTCTCAATCATCTCCATTTACCTAAACCCAAGGAGTCGGAATTCCAAAGCCCAATTTCCTGATAGGAAAATAATCCCACAAACCATCAACGGGTCTGGTCAAAGATCTAAAACAAAATTAACACAACTTACATAGTAGTTTAGAGCTGCAAGTCTGAAACCTAGACATATATTCATTTCATAGTTATTTTCCTAGACTTATATTCATTTCACGGTTATATTTTATAGATCTCTACACAGTATGTATAAAAGACTAATATCTAACTGCATTTAAAAGAAGTTATAAAAGACATAAAACTACAGGTAAAATGCTGACTACAGTTCTATAAATGTTGGTTACTGGTTGACTGTCATTTCTCTTCTCAAGATGTGCATATTCTAGCTCAAGTGGTACCAAAGGACACAGTACACTGATCATGATCTATCGCAAACATACCTGCCGGCATTCACTCCTTCTCATGCCTTTATTATTTTCAAACAGGAAGAGTGAGTAGGAGTCAATATTTACTAACCATTAGTTTTGTTTGGTGGTTTTTTTGAGACAGCCCTGGTGGCCCTGGAACTCACTCTGTAGACCAGGTTGGCCACTCTATAGACTAGGCTGGCCTCAAACTTGAGAGATCTGCCTGCCTCTGCCTCCCATGTACTTGAATTAAAGGTGTGTACCACCATGGCTGGGGATATTTGGTATCTTTAAGATACAATATTTACCAGTAATTTAGCAAGAAAACAACACTAGAACAACTGCTTTCCAGAATACTGTCCCACAAGATAAAGCAATGAAAAGGGCCCGTAATTAAACATCTAATAAAGTAAAACTGAAGCAATAGCATGGTTATACCCAGAATATAGTTTTTCTTCTATGTTATATTTTTCATTATAAAATCTTAAACACTTTTTAAATCTATAGTTCAAGAACATAAAATGTGTAACATAAAGGTCAGCATGTGTCTGAACATCAAAGTGAGCCCCTCCCTCTCCTGTGCAGTCAGTCACCCTCCACAAACTGGTCACCTGCAGCACAGCCCAAAGGCTAAAGGCCCAACACCAAGCCAGACCCCAAGCCCGTTCCCGCCAGGAACTCTGATCAAGAAGGAGGTGGAAAGGAAGAGAAGGAGGAGGACAAGAAATACAAGGAGGAGAAGGCTGTGGCCATAGCCACCCCCGCTCCTGCAGCTCCTGCACCCGTCTCTGCTGCCACCACCACATGAGCACAAGAATAGCCTGCAGCAGCACCAGGGCCCAGGAAGGAGACTGAGAGTGAAGCTGAAGACTGCAGCCTTAGAGAGGCACCTACAGGAGAAGGCCCTGCCATCCATGCAGAAGTGTCCCCACAGTCCTAAGGGGACATGTTTGTTACACTGTAAATTTTATTTGGTTTGTACTCAATTCAATTTCAATACTGCCAAAATGTGTGTTTGAGCTTTAGACTATAACATTTGTTGGAATAACTGCTAGGTTGAAGTTCACCATGTTTAAAAAAAAAGGGAGGCATGAATTTACATTACAAAGGTGTCCACTAGTATCAGTGAAGTTCTTCCATTGACATTTAGAGTGAAATATTTTAAGCCAAAAAAAAAAAAAAAAAAACCAAACTCTAAAAAAAAGGGGGTTTGCATGCCTTTAATCCCAGCCCTTGAGAGGCAGAGGCAGGCGGATTTCTGAGTTCAAGGCCAGCCTGGTCTACAGAGTGAGTTCCAGGACAGCCAGGGATATACAGAGAAACCCTGTCTCGAAAAACCAAAAAAAAAAAAAAAAAGGGGGGGGGTTGATTATTAAAAAAAAAGAAAGAAAATAAAAGTGGTTTCAAGTTACAAAGTAGTTTAGTGGGTAAGAAAGTAAGAAACATATTTTTATTTTCTCTACTACACAGAAGATTTTATAAGATATTTTCATAATTATTTTTATTCTAACAAAAAAGAACTTTTAATTTTCAATATCCTATTTTAAACAGCTCATCTATAATTTGAGAGGTTTAATTCACTATGGAAGGGAGAAAACTGAGAATCAATTAACTTATATCAATCGACTTAAAACATCTGAACTATTTCTCTCAAAAAGCTAGTATAGGGTTGTCAAGGTGGTTCAGTAGGTAAAGGCGCTTTCCAACAAAGCTCAAACCCTGAGACTACACAGTGAATAGACTACGGGCTCCTTCCTGAAAGCTGTCCTCTGCCTGCTCGCGCACGCCCACCTCCATATACATAGGCAAAAGTGAACAAATCCTTTTAATGTTAAACAAAAGCTAGACTATGACAACATTTTATACTGTACATGGTACTTCCAGACACCAGAATTCAGGAGTATCAGTGCTATGGGGACCAAGAAGTCACAGCAAGCAGCCCATTTAGTGGCACTGAGGCGCCTCAATGTTTCAGATAGACAAATCTCATCCCTTAAGAATGCCTACAATGAAAACCAACAAACAAGCATGGAGCTGGAGAGAGGGACATTATGATGTGAAGCTCAGTGGTTAAGAGTACTGGCTGGTTTTTCAGAGGACCCAGTCGGTGGCTCCCACTGTCTGTAATTCCAGTTCCAGAGATCTACAACACATGGCTCACAGACATACATGCAGACAAAACACCCATACATAATAAATAAACAAACAAACAAACAAACAAACGTGAAGAGTGCATTAAGCCTCTATACTTTCATAAACAAGGTCTACAAAATGTCAGGCTCACATCATTTCTGAAACCACCCTGTGAAAAGATAACATCTCCCACATCATAGACACATATGGACTCTCAGTCATAAAGAAGACTTTCATCATTTGCAGTAAAATAGAGACAGCTGGAGATACCGTAAATGAATTATACCAGTCTTTTTTTTTTTTTTTTTGGTTTTTCGAGACAGGGTTTCTCTGTGTAGCCCTGGCTGTCCTGGAACTCACTCTGTAGACCAGGCTGGCCTCGAACTCAGAAATCCACCTGCCTCTGCCTCCCAAGTGCTGGGAATTACACCAGTCTTAAAAAGACAAATAGAGCCGGGCAGTGGTGCACTTTTTTTTTTTAAGATTTATTTATTTATTACATGTAAGTACACTGTAGCTGTCTTCAGACACTCCAGAAGAGGACGTCAGATCTCATTACAGATGGTTGTGAGCCACCATGTGGTTGCTGGGATTTGAACTCAGGACCTTCAGAAGAGCAGTTGGTGCTCTTAACTGCTAAGCCATCTCACCAGCCCAGGTGGCGCATGCCTTTAATCCCAGCAAAACAAAAAAACAAAACAAAACAAAACAAAAAGACAAATAACATTTACATGTGGTTCCTGGGTTTTACTTATATACATAAAACTGTAAACGTATATATGACGTCAAAGTAAAAGTAAAACTATCTAAGGAAAGGGACTAACAAAGGAGAGTCAAGAAAAGGGAGGATAACAAGCATAAGGGTAGTAAGTCAACAGAATATACTTATTCAAAAATTCCCATGATTGTTTAAATACATATGTGTATAGACACAAAAAAATTAAATACTTCACCAATAGTATAAAAAAAAAAGAAAAGAAAGAAAAAGCAAAAGCTGGGCAGTGGTGGCACACACGTTTAATCCCAGCACTTGGGAGGCAGAGGCAGGTGGATTATGAGTTCAAGGCCAGCCTGGTCTACAGAGTGAGTTCCAGGACAGCCAGGGCTTCACAGAGAAACCCTATCTCGAGAGAGAGGGAAAAAAAAGCAAACTAAAATAAAGCTAAAATTCAGTATCTCCTCTAAAATAACACTTAAGACAAAAAGATCACCTCTGGTGCAATTAGATAATATTATAAGTATAAGCCGGGCAGTGGTGGCGCACGCCTTTAATCCCAGCGCTTGGAGGAAGAGGCAGGAGGATTTCTGAGTTCGAGGCCAACCTGGTCTACAGAGTGAGTGCCAGGACAGCCAGGGCTACACAAAGAAATCCTGTCTCGAAAAACCAAAAAAAATAAAAAAAAATTTAAAAAAAAACAAACCTATAACCTCGAATATAAAGTATAAGACAAAGGTGAAATGGTGAATGCCTTCGTATAACAGAACAAAGAAATGAAGACAAGGTTGTTTTCAGTAGTAGGCTTGAACCTAAGGCTTTTTGTGCATACCAGGCAAACACTCTACCACTAAAGTTTACCCCAGCTTGGCAAGGATACTTACATACCATATGAAAAGGATGGAAATGAAGGCAGTAGGAAAGAGATCCAAATGGACAGGTGTAAACTCCCTTGCAAACTTGCAATCAGAAAGGCTGTAGGCTCAGCTTTCTCAGAGAAAAAGGTGGGTTAAAGTTAAAATGGAAACTGGTGAATTTATCAAACAGCCAGCATGACCTGTAGCTTTCTTCTCGAACCAGTCTCTAGAACCCCACCACCTAAGCTTACCTCTGAGAGGCGTTCCTTCTCCCTGACTGTATCGAGAGACTGGGCATCTATGAGGGAAGAGTAAAGTCACAACAAATAGCGGAGTCATAACCAAGCGAGACTGGGGCCTTCTAGGAAGAAAAGAAGCCAGTGCCTCCTTCCCTGCCCCACAAAAACCAAGCCCCTGAGAAAGGGCTCTCTTCGTGAGCACACAGTAGAGAAGGCAGACATCTGCAGACAGGGAAGTGACCCTTCTAGAACTCAACCCCCCCCCCCCACCAACTGATAGCAAACTTCCGGCTTCCACAACTGTGAAGAAACTAACGTCGGTATTCTAGGCCACCCAGTCTAGGATACTTTGCTACAATAACCAGAGTAAGACACCATTCTGACCAGCATGTGACCCAAAAGAGACAAAAAACGAGCTTAGTCTGAAGAAGCTCAGAGTGCTTAACTCAGAGAAAACAAAACAGATAAAGCCATGAGTTCAGTCAGGGAGCCCTGCCTGTGCACACTCCGGAGCTTTCAGTGAATCCTGGTAATGCTCTCTCAAATGTGAAAAAACTACTAAAAATTATACAGATTTGAGGACAGCCTCCAAATAAATGAAATCAAAACAAACAAACAAAAAAGGTCAGAAGAACCAAAAGCAAGGCCGGAAGACAGAGCATTTCAAAGAAACTATAGTTAGCACCCTTGAAGAAACAACAGAGATGCTGAGCCCACTGAAAGAAAAGGAAACCATTACAGGGGCTTACTTACACTTTTCTGTGAGAAGGGCTGAAATACCTGAAAACACAGCAGACAACTTTTTACGGACTGCTTTTCTGACACCAACTCAGAAGGCATACACTAACACAGCACCCTCCTCAAACTTTCCAGGGCAGACAGCTTGAGAAAAACCTCAACAGATAAGCAGCCAAGTGTGGACTAAAAATAAAATCCAAAACCGTACAGTTGTATATACTCCTTACAGTACTGCTAGTAGGATGGACGGATGGATGGATGGACAGATGGGTGGATGGATGGATAGTCAACTAGAAGGCATGGGATCCAGAACAAAACACAGCAGTAAGGAAAGACACCCAGGATGTCCATGAGCTCCAGTCCCAGGGTGGGCAGCTTATGCAGCAGGCAGTTAAGAGGAAGCAACCCGGA
>JADRCC010573526.1:4651-18272 GCA_019843855.1 Hylomyscus alleni | reverse complement strand
CCTCAGGCCTGAGGGAGAAGATGGGAAAACAGTTCTCTGAGTAGCATTTGTGAAGCCCCAGCTCCAGCCTATGTCTTGTTTGCACTGAGCCTGGAAAGAAGAAAAGGAAGATGATAAGGTTCAAACAGCATGAGGCAGGCTCGGGGTGTGGCGGGGGCTTGTTCAATAAAGGACTTGCCTTGTGAGCACAAGGATTCCAGAGGTCACATAATTCCCCCCACCCCTGCATGGTGTGGTTGTCATTCCAGTGCTGGGGGGTGGAGACAGCAGGTTCCCCATGCTCGATGGCCAGCCAGTCTATTCTAATTGGTGATGAGATTTTTTTTCTTGAAAGGGATAAACAGTGTTGTTGAAGATGACATGCAAGATTTCCTCCAAACTGTAAATGTTGTCATCCCTGTGAACAGCCACATAGACACTCACACATACCCACGTGAACAAGTCGTGATCTCTCCCTTCCTCTGTCTTGACACCTCCCCTCCCCCTTCCTCTACGTCTCTGCCCCTCTCCATCTCCTCTCTCTTGTCTCCTACTTCCCTTAAAGTAATGGAAAAGTGGTATGTAGCAGGCATCGTTGTAGGACTGCCCTGTTTCTTCAGCCTTGCTTTATACCACCATTGTCCTCAGGGGACAGACCACATTGGTCTTTCTTTCTGGCTTTGGCAGACACTGATATTTTTGACCCTTGTTTAGATGCTGATATTAAACATCAAAAAATGTACATTTAATATTTTATTTAAGATGCTCAATTGATCTCCTGAAGGATTTTGTAAATGTTCCTGTTACTCTAATAAATAATTTTGCATTATATTCAAGACTTTAGTGATTTCCCTCGGATGTAAAGATTAGAACTTATGTATCTTTTTTTTAACTTTTATTGCATTATGATGAGAAAAGTTACATGATTTCAATTTATCTGAATTTGTTAACATTTAAAAACATATTTTAAGTAAATAGAATTAAATCACATTCTTGTTTCCCTTTTGTACCCCAGCTGCTCCCAGAGACCCCCCTTCAATACCTACAATATCTTTTTTGTCATATTCCTTAAAATTTATAAAATATTTTTTTTTGACATTTTCTTTTTTATTGTTATTATTTATTTATTTATCTTTTTAATTAGATATTTTCTTTATTTACATGTCATATGATATCTCCATTCCCAGTTTCCCCTATGAAAAAAAGGAAACAAAAAACAAAAAACAAAACAAAAAAAACCCCTGTTCCCTCCTCCCTCCCCCTGTTCACCAACCCACCCTTTCCTGCTTCCTGCCCCTGGCATTCCCCTACACTGGGGCATAAACCTTCACAGGGCCAAGGGCCTCTCCTCCCATTGATGACCAACTAGACCATCCTCTGCTATACATATGCTGCTGGAGTCATTAGTCCCACCATGTGTACTCTTTGGTTGGTGGTTTAGTCTCTGGGAGCTCTGAGGGTACTAGTTAGTTTATATTGTTGTTTGTCATAAGGGGCTGCAAGCCCTTCAGCTCCTTGGGTCCTTTCTCTAACTCCTTCATTGGGGACCCTGTACTCAGTCCCCTTTCTCTTTCTTGTAACATCACTTAACTTCTTAGGGGTGAAGGAGAGCATCAAGATTTCTTTCTATATTGTAAGATTAGGTCTTTTGTGAATGGATGTCCATAACAAAACACTTGTGTGGTCATTGCCATTCTCCGAAGGGTGAAGATAAAGTAGATTTCTCTCCTAAGGTACACCTTTAGGAGAAAAAATAGTCGTCATCACAGATGCTTGGGAGCAGAAGTGTTTTGGATTCGAGCTTTTTTTCATTTATATTTCATACAGACTTTATACATGTAGTCTGAAGGTAATTTCATGTAACATTTTTCAGTGTACTTGCACGCATGTCTGTCACATGAGGCCAGGTATAGAATGTAAAAACATAGTTTCATTGTTAATTTCAATGTGCAGAGAAGAACACATCCATTTAAGTATATATTTCATATTGAGCTTGTTCCCCCATAGTTTGTACCCTCTACCTCCCCGTCTTGTTAATACTCTATTGTTCTTAGACACTGCTCTTGTATCATATATACACGAGTGTGTTCATGCCGCCCGTGTGTGTATGCCCATGTGCAAGTGCATGTGTGTGTTTATGTAGGCCAGAAGTTAAGTCTGGGTGTTCTCTTTTATCTCTTCTCTTAGTTTTTTGAGGGATATCTCTCATCGCGTCTATACCTCACTGATTGGTTTCTGGATGGCTGGTAAGCTCCAGGGGTCTTTCTGGCTTTGCTCCCTAGCACCAGGGTTACAGGTGCACATCATTGTGGTTGCCTGGCTTTTTTCTTTACCTAAAAGCTGGGGATCTAAACTAAGTGTACATGACAGGCAATAGATCCAAGGAACCATCTCTTCAGTCCCCAGTATGGTATTTCAATGCATGCATATGATATGTAAAGGTCAAAATTCATGATATGTCTATTTCCTTACATTTTTATTAGTTCTTTGTATTAAGAATATGCATAATCCTTTTGACTAGGTTTTAAAAAATGGACCATTAATTGATATCTGCCACAGTAACTTTATTGTACTATAGAGGATTGGGAGTTACTCCTTCTTTGAACTTGCTTTCACCAAGACGATTTGTGTGCAACTTGAATGAAGTACAAGGAACACTTTAAAAAGAGTACTGCTGTGGTCACCATTACTCTGTCTCTTAGGTTCCTGGGAAGCTTCAGCTGCTTAGGGCCAGACAAAGGTGATGTCACAGTGTTGATGGCAGGCAGCCTCTTTAGCCCTTGGGGATGGGATGGTGGTGGGGTGATCACAGGCACTCTCCCAGAACAGGGTGAGTGTGTTAACCTCAAAGCTTACTGATGCCTTTATGGGGTGTGAGTGTTCCAGGTATGCCAACTTCCTGAAATGTCACTGACTTTGAGAGGAAACCCTGTAAGAGGCCCCCGCATTCACTGTCTGATCTGCTGGAGATGCAGGGTATAGGTTCTCTATTACTTCAAATGAATAATTCTAAAATCAGTTTACTAATAGCCAGTTTAATTATAGCAGTTTCTTCCAATTCACATGCACTAGGAAGTTAACTAGGTAAGTTAAATTTGGTGTTAGATGAATTTATTTTAGGCAAAATTTCACTTACATATATTAACTGTAGGCAAGCTGAGTTCATGTGGTTTCACCTGATCCAAGGTCTGTTGTAATAAATATTTAATCTCAAATCAGGGTTTCTATCCCATCTTTGATCACTCAGTTTCCAGATAAAAGATGCACAACTTTTATATTTATAATAAGCCTTTGGTGTACTAGAGCTGGGGATATATCTACCCACAATACTATTATGTCTACATCTCTACCAATAATCCCATTATAACTTGCTATATTACATCTGGGCTGTTCTTAACTTTAATTGGCCAGCCTCATGGTCATGTTTTATAACTTATTTACCTCATGGTATCTTTCCTCTCTCCACTTTCTTACACCTCCCTCCTTTTGGTCCCTGCTTCAGATCCCAAGCCTGTGAATCAAAACCCTGCCTATCTCTATTCTGCCCAATCAGGCATAACTTGGGGTGGGGGAGACAAGGCTACATAGCTTCACTTGGATCTATATGAGGATCTCTCATCCTGGGTCAACCAGGCCTTGGGGAGGGCAGTATTTAGTATTACGATACATAGCAAAAGACTAAACCTCAGTAAGGGTCTTCTTGTAGGACAGGTGGTGGTGACTTTCTCTATAGGATTGCCTGGCTGCAGTACATAATCATTACTGGCAATATGTTTGTAGAATTTTCTCAGGGCCAAGAGGCTGGGTGAAAACTTGATCCACTAGTCTTCTTATTGGCTCCCTGAGAGGTTTATCACATAGATCTTTTCTTGCATGGTGATTATAATATTGAAAAACACTTTTACTTAGCTGGTCCCCGCTTGCTAGGCTTTTCCTTTAGTGCAGTTCTCAGTGACACTGCACATGCATTAAGACATTGCTTATGATACTCATGCTCAGCCTGGGACACCCTCATCCCAGTGCAATTTAAACCAATCTCAGCTTTATCATCAAGCCACATGCCTCTTTTGACAGAACCTAATCTACTTCCAAGTTTATATTTGTAGTGTGACTATTTCATTAGCATCTGTCCTCCCCCTGAATGGTGAGCTCAGTGAACATGTGGGCCCTGTCTGTTTTGTCTCATCATGGCGCCTCCAGAGACTACAGTAGGATGTGGCATATCAGATTGGAGATGTGGTAAATATTTTTGGACTAAGTGAACACATTAACAAACCTCTGGCGTTTATTAACAGTAATCAATTACATATGGCACATCTCATAGATAACTGCCACACATCAGGGTCCTCTGACACAGAAGCTGAGAATCATTATTGTAGAAGATAAAAGTTTCTCATCAAGAAAGCAGTTCAATAAAATCAACATTTAAATAATGATAGTAATCGCTGACATTTATTGAGTTCTTGCAGCATATCAGTCATCACAAAGAGTTGATAATATAACATGCCTCTCTCTATTTTTTTATGGGAGCTCATCTTTCTCACAAGCAATGAAGAGGCCTCTAGGCTTCCCTGTTACCAAGGTGGTGGCTCTCAGTTTCTAGTGGTGTAAAACATTCAATACCCTGGACAGAAGCAGTAGACTCAGACTCTGATTAATTTGTCAATTTGCTGCCAGCTCCGAGTTCTCAGTGGTGTACATTCTGGGGAACTATCTGCCCAGGAGGTCAGCCTTCTTGATGAGTCTCTTAGGTGGCTGGGTGTTCATTTACAGGGCAGATGGGTCTGTGTTGATGCTTGTGCTTCTCTCCTCCAAGAGTGTTCAGCATAGACTCCAGTGTCTCAGCCATGAGCATTTGGTCAAGACACTGACCTCCTCTTGAGTTGTAGTTAAGTGGAGGTAATGATCTGTCTCCCCACAGAGTTGGCATAAGAAGTCACTGATGTGTGTAAAGAACTCATCAAGTTGGTATGTGGTGTTAGGCAGTGGTGGCACATGCCTTTAATCCCAGTACTTGGGAGACAGAGACAGGCAAATTTCTGAGTCTGAGGCCAGCCTGGCCTACTGAGTGAGTTCCAGGACAGCCAGGGCTACACAGAGAAACCCTGTCTCAACCCCCACCCCCCCAAAAAAAGTGTGGTAAGATGTAGCAACTGTTAACGATTAAGTGTTTTATAATTTTATAATTATACAGATGGGGCTTTTACAGAATTACCTCGATGAACTTTTATCTTCCATCATAGTGATTCTCAGCTTCAGGGTTACAACTTGCTGGGGTAGCATAGTCAGCTATCCATATATGCATCAAGTTTGTTACTGTTACTGCAAACAGTACATCTGCTACTATATTCATTCATTCATTCATTCATTCATTCATTCATTCATTCATTCATTCATTCATTCATTCAAAGTCCATACCAAGTGTCTCCAACATGCTAGGCTCCACAGACAGGGGGATGTGTGACAGCGGGCAATGTCAGTGTCCATGCCTTCATGGATCTCAAAGTCAACAAAATATTGATCCTTTAGAAGTGCAATCAAAGATAATGAAGGAAACAAACAATTAAAAGGAGGATTAACAAGAGCCTGAGCCCCCTGCCTCTGTCCAGGGTGCTGATGCTTTACATTGTTGGAAACTGAGAGCATCCACCTTGGTGAACAGGTTCCTGTTGCCCCCTCTCTGCTTGTAGGAAAGATGAACTCCGGTGAAATTTAGTGAGGTGTATTATATTGTGAAGTACTTGTAATAATTGATATGTTATAAGAGCTCAATAAATATCAGCAATTACTATCATTACTTAAATGTTGGTTTTATTCATATGGTCATAGGACCTAGGTGAGAGGAGAGAGTACCAGCAATATCTTGACAGGCAAGGAGAGGAAGCATTAAGAAAAGTGAGTAACAGCTGTGTCACTCCTGATCATACAACCAACGAACTTTATATCCTACCTAATTAAAAACAAATAATTGAAAGGAAATAAACAATTAAAAACAAATAAAAAGCAAAAGGATAGGCCTTTGGGGGAGTGGAGTCAGGTGTACCTGAGTAGATGGGAGCTTGGAGTGTTTGGAGACTTGTCAGAGAAGATGTGTAAATTCTAGGACACCTGAATCCTCATTTAGAAACTCTAGACCTGGCCGGGCCGTGGTGGTGCATGCCTTTAATCCCAGCACTTGGGAGGCAGAGGCAGGCAGATTTCTGAATTCAAGGCCAGCCTGGTCTACAGAGTGAGTTCCAGGACAGCCAGGGCCACACAGAGAAACCCTGTCTGGAAAAAAAAAGTCAGTGATAGGGCTTTAAACTGGGGAGTGTTTGGTAACTTAATTGAATTTTGTCATTGTTTTGAACACTTTTCTTGGATAGCCAAGGCTGGTCTGGAACCTGATAGATAGTTTAAAGTCAGCCTTTAGCTCACAGAGTTCTGTCTGCTTCTGTCTCTTGACTGGACCTTTATTTTCAGAAGATGACTGTGCCCTTCAAATGGGTTGGAAAGGATGAGAGTGGCTTTATCAAGATCTGAGAAGAGGCTGTAGAGTTGCTAGTAGGAAATGATGATGACCTAGGAGAGGACAACAGCAGTGGGAGAGAGGCATGATGGGCATGATGGGTATGATGGGCATGAGGGACTCACCTGGAATAGAGCAATGGATTAGGGAATAGTCCACATATTGGTCGTAGGGAAGAGAAGGTATCAGAGTTGGCTCTTGGGGTTTTAGCATTTGAGTTTGGGGAGGCTCCCTTATCCAGGTGCCAGGCTTATGGGGGACAATAATAAGACTATGTGTTTGTTTACTGAGCTCGAGGGACATAAGCTGAATTATTACATAGACAGTTGGCTACCCAAGTATATAGCTCAGAAAATAAACCTAGATTGGAAATACAAATTTGTTATTCATTTGCATGAAAAACAAAACAAAACAAAACAAAGAACACTACACAACAATAGTGTCTAACAGGTTAGAGTCTGAACAGAGTGCTCGATTTGGATTTGATCTGTAAGCTGTCTGAGAGGAGGAAGAAGGGCTGGAGCTACAAATTCAAGCCAGAGTGTTTGCTGACATTATGGAGGTGTATTAAACTCTTGAGTAAAATCTGTTCATGTACTTCATCTGTAGTTCATGGCAGAAATAGCTTGGGCACTGCCAGGGAGGAACAGGGTCACACATCAGAGACTGATTCTGTGAATTCAGTTTAATTTGTAATTGTGACTTCACAACTTTTTTTGTCTGTGGACATCTTTGATGCCATCTGTAGCTGTTCAGTTTCTCTGGTCTCTTATGTTACAGACATGGTTACCCTTATGTGCCTTTGCTGTCTCTCTTCTGCCCCAGAGCATCTTCCTTGTTTCTCCCCGCCCATCCGTTTCCACCCTTACAGCTTTCCTGCATCTCTACTTAAGAGTGGATTCCTGCCCCCTCTCACTGTTGAGAAGGCTGTGCTGTGTGTTTTTCTGCAAGTTTTTATTTTACCTTATCACACGGCATTGTATTCCTTGAAGAGGCTCGTCTTGGCATTACTTGCTGCATATTACCACCTTGTGCCATCCTTCTCCTATGATTCTCTGCCATCCTTCTCCTATGATTCTCTGCCATCCTTCTCCTATGATTCTCTGCCATCCTTCTCCTATGATTCTCTGCCATCCTTCCCACATGATTTTCTGCTATCCTTCCCACATGATTTCCTATCTTGCTTTCAGTCTGTGTGAGCTTCTCTTAGCTGTGGGTCTTTATTGAGGTGTAATCTGGGTTTGCACTGTAAAAAGTAATTGATTTTAACTTTGGATGGGAGAATATGTATTACTCTGAAATGAGAAGAATGAAGAATTGGCCCTAGAGGTGAGTAAGATCTCCTTACATTAAGTAAAAAAGAGCATGGAAGATTGAACGTAATGTGCTGCCATTAGTGGTAAAGAGGTGAGATGGATAATGTATTCATGTTTGCTTTCTCAGATTGAGAACCTTGGGGGAAAAGAATAGTCTTTTAAGCAAATGATGCAGGAAAATTGGCCATTCATATGCAAAAACTGGACCTTGACACAGACTTCACACTTCTCACAAAAGTTAACTCAGAAGGACCGTGCAATGTGCACGGTACCAAAAGGTAAAACTAGAACACAGGGAATATGTGGCCTTGGCCTTAGTGATATGATTTCAGGCAGGATTTTGAGAACGCAAGCAAGGAAAAATGTTAGGTTTGGTTAAGACCAAAATCTCTGCCCTGCTACACACACTGACAAGAGAGTGAGAAATCAGATCAGACAAGGAGAAAAGTAACTATGACAGAAGTTGGTACCAGAAGTGAGGTTAAGTGCTGCTTGCAATGTTCAACTGCTTTCCTAGTCCAAAGTTCCCAAATATTCCACATTTCTCCCCCCAAATACACATGATCATATCTGTCACAACACCTGTTGTACCAACTTCTGTCTTAGTTATTTTTCTATGATACAATAAAACACCATTATCAAGGCAACTTGTAATAGAAAGAACTATGGCTTATGGTTCCAGAGGGTTAGTGTCAACAATAAGCAATGAAGGGATGTTGAGAGTTTTTGCCTTGACCCACAACTAAAAGGCAGACAGGGGATACTGGGAATGGTGTAAATCTGAAACTTCAAAGCTTGCCCCTGGTGACACACCTCCTCCAGCAAAGCCACACTCCCAATCCTTCCCAAATAGTTACACCAACTGGCAACCAAGTATTAGAATATAAGAACCTATAAAACCCATTTTCATTTAAACTGCCCCTGTGGATGACTATTTTGTCTGAATGTATCCTGTATCTATATGTACTATGTGTGTATGTGGTGTCTCCAGAAGCCAGAAGAGGGCATCAGATGTCCTGGAACTGGAGGTACAGATGGTTGTGAGCCACCATGTAAGCGCTGGGAATTGAACCTAGCTCCTCTGCAAGAGTAGTAAGCACTCTTTACCATTGAACCCTCTCTCCAGGCTCAAAGGTCACTATTTTAGGCTAGCCTGGCTGTCCAGAGAGCTCTCCAAATGGGTTCTGGGGATTCAAACTCAGGATCTCATATCTCTAAGCACATTCTTACCCATTGAGGCATATCCTACCCCTTCAGTAAGTTTTAATACCGAGTCCATAAATGTGTAAAATGAGCCTTTGGCTTTATTTACTAAGAGGAAGTAAGGAAATGCCAGAACATTTAAAGGAAAAGTAAAAATCCATACTAATGGGAATGTTTCAATAGAGAAAAGTGAAAACACGCACTGGCTGCAGATGGATCAGTGGAGACACTAAAAGAATAAAAATTTAGAACATAGTCCACAGAACAAAATGATAACAACCAAGTCCACGGTGCTTCAAATACATTTGAATAAATAAATAAGAGAAGTAGAATACAAATGTCTCCTGCAGAATTATAAATAATGTAAATAACCAGCCCTCAAGGCAAGTGGGACAGAACTCCCCTCTGCTTCAGTGTGAGCTGCCGATGGTAACTTTCTTCCCGGGAGCACAGTGAGGAAGCAGGAGGATGAACTTCATAGTGGAGAAGGTCAGCGGGAACTACTCGAGGCTGGTAGGTTGACCCCGGGATTACCATCAGTAGGGATGCTGCGGCACGGCATGTGTTCCTAATAAGCCGGGTTGTGGATGGTGGCATGACACCTGCTCCTGAGAAGCCTGGGTGAAGATGGTACCTGACCTCTCTTGTCTTTCTTCTCTCAGTTCGCAACTCATAAGTAATTGTGACAGACATCACAGAAATCTACATTGAAGAAAAACACCTGAATACTACTCGGACCTGTCAGGGTGATAAAAAAGAAGACAGATCTGAATTGGCACAGCCTGTGGAGGCAGGCTGATTAAATCTATGTAGTGTGTTGGATAAGATTCTAGGTCAGAAAGGGAATACAACTTAAAGACAAACAAACCAAGGAAATACTGAGGAAGAGTAGGAGATAATGAGAGCTGTGGATGGAGGGTGACCTCAAAGAAACAGTGTTTTCCAGACACAGCAGCCGGTCACACATATGAACTCATATCAGTTGTGACAGCACACACAAGGTCTGTGTAAGCTCAAGCCAGACATGGAGACAGGAGGTAGGCATGAAGTCCCACCACTAGCTGAGAACTGTTTGGCAATTGGCAGCCACTGGGAGAGACAGAGTCATTTTCAAGAGTGTGACCCCAGTAAGTTGACACTCCAGAAGACAGCTTCACATCCAAGAAATCTGAACAGCAAAAAAAAAATTGTACTTGATAATTTTAAAAAACTAAAAGAGAAGGTACAATGTTGGGTGGTTAGAGAAGCAGGTGAGGATCTGTGAGGAGTTGGGCAGGTGTAAACATGATCAAAATAACTGAATAAAATTATTTTTATTAAATTATTTTATTTATTTACATTGCAGCTGTTGCTCCTCCCAGTACCCCCTTGCACAGTACCTTGCTTATCAATGACTTAAAAGTTAACCTCCACATATAAGTGAATACATGCCATATTTGTTATTCTGGGTTTAAGTTACCTCACTCAGGATGACTTTTTTTTCTAGTTACATCAATATACTTGTGAATTTCATTTTTCTAAACCATGAAAACAATCAAAAGGTATTGTCTGAGGATAATTATATTCCTTCTGTTTAAAAATCTTAAAGATTTTATAACCATCACCATGCATGTGTAGGAATGTAGGCATATGTTTGTTCATGTATGTGTATATGTATTATGTGTGATTATATGATATGTTTGTATGTATGATACATGTGTGTATTAAGACACACATGTGTCACAGTGCATGTATGAAGGTTAGAAGACAGTTTGCAAGGGTAGGTTGATTCTCACCTCTACAGTAGGTTCTGAGAGTGAACTCATTGTCTGGGTTGCTCAGTGAGGGTTTTGGGCCTCCTGATCTTTCCAAGTCTTTCATCATGAAGGGGTGTTGGATTTTGTCAAATGCTTTCTCAGCATCTAATGAGATGATCATATAGTTTTTTTTCTTTGAGTTTGTTTATATAGTGAATTACGTTGACAGATTTCTATATATTGAACCAACCCTGCATCCCTGAGATGAAGCCTACTTGATCATGATGGATGATCATTTTGATGTGTTCTTGGATTTGGTGTGCAAGAATTTTATTGAGTATTTTTGGATCGAAATTCATAAGGGAAATTGACCTGAAGTTTTCTTTCTTTGTTAGATCTTTGTGTGGTTTAGGTATCAGAGTAATTGTGGCTTCATAGAACGAATTGGGTAGAATACCTTCTGTTTGTATTTTGTGGAATAGTTTGAGGAGTATTGGTATTAGGTCTTCTTTGAAGGTCTGATAAAACTCATAAACTAAATCCATCTGGTCCTGAGCTTTTTTTGGTTGGGAGACTATTAATGACTGTTTCTATTTCATTAGCAGATATGGGACTGTTTAGATCATTGATCTGATCTTGGTTTAACTTTGGTACCTAGCATCTGTCTAGAAAATTGTCCATTTCATCCAGGGTGTTTTCCAGTTTTGTTGAGTATAGGCTTTTGTAGTAAGATCTGATGATTTTTTGGATTTCCTCATTGTCTGTTGTTATGTCTCCTTTTTCATTTCTGATCTTGTTAATTAGGATACTGTTTCTGTGCCCTCTAGTTAGTCTAGCTAAGAGTTTATCTATTTTGTTGATTTTTCTCAAAGAACCAGCTCCTGGTTTGGTTGATACTTTGTATAGTTCTTTTTGCTTCCATTTGGTTGATTTTAGCCCTGAGTTTCATTATTTCCTGACTTTGACTCCTCTTGGGTGAGTTTGCTTCTTTTTGTTCTAGCACTTTCAGGTATGCTGTCAAATTGCTGTTGTACGTGTTCTCCAGTTTCTTTTTGTAGGCACTTAAAGCTATGAATTTTCCTCTTAGGACTGCTTTCATTGTGTCCCATAAGATTGTGTATGTTGTGGCTTCATTTTCATTAAACTCTAGAAAATCTTTAATTTCTTTCTTTATTTCTTCCTTGACCAAGTCATCATTGAGCAGAGTGTTGTTAAGCTTCCACATGTATGTGGGCATTCTATTGTTTATGTTGTTATTGAGGAGCAGCCTTAGTTCATGGTGATCTGATAGGATGCAAGGAATTATTTCAATCTTCTTTTATCTGTTGAAGCCTGATTTGTGACCAATTATATGGTCAGTTTTGGAGAAGGTACCATGAGGTGCTGAGAAGAAGATATATCCTTTTGTTGTAGGATAAAAAGTTCTATAAATATCTGTTAAATCCATCTATTTCATAACTTCTGTTAGCCTCACTGTGTTTTTGTTTAGTTTCTGTTTCCATGAACTGTCCATTGCAGATAGTGGGGTGTTGAAATCTCTTACTGTTAATGGTGTGCAGTACAATGTGTGCTTTGAGCTTTAGTAAAGTTTCTTGTATGGATGTAGATGCCCTGGCATTTGGAGCATAGAGGTTCAGAATTACGAGTTCATCTTGGTAGATCATACCTTTGATGAGTATG
The DNA here is from genome assembly GCA_019843855.1 of Hylomyscus alleni. NCBI lineage: Eukaryota > Metazoa > Chordata > Mammalia > Rodentia > Muridae > Hylomyscus > Hylomyscus alleni. The sequence goes on along the minus strand of JADRCC010573526.1, from coordinate 5,850 downwards.
AAGTGTCCCTCCTTATCTTTTTGGATCACTTTAAGGTGAAAGTAGATTTTATTCGATATTAGAATGGCTATTCCAGCTTTTTTCTTGGGACGATTTGGAAAATTGTTTTCCAGCCTTTTATTCTGAAGTAGTGTCTGTCCTTGTCACTGAGGTAGGTTTCCTGAATGCAACAAAATGTTGAGTCCTGTTTATGTACTCAGTCTGATAGCCTATGTCTTTTTACTGGCAAATTGAGTCCATTGATATTAGTAGATATTAAGGAAAAGTAATTGTTGCTTCCTGTTATTTTTGTTATTAAAGTTGGAATTCTGTTCATGGGGCTATCTTCTTTTAGTTTTGTTGGAAGATTACTTTCTTGCTTTTTCTAGGATGTAGTTTCCCTCCTTGTGTTGGAGTTTTCCAATTATTATCCTTTGAAGGGCTGGATTTGTGGAAAGATACTGTGTAAATTTGGTTTTGCCATGGGATACTTTGGTTTCTCGATCTATTGAGTGATTGAGTGCTTTGCTGGGTATAGTAGCCTGGGCTGGCATTTGTGTTCTCTTAGGGTCTGTATGACATCAGCCCAGGATCTTCTGGATTTCATAGTCTCTGGCGAGAAGTCTGGTGTAATTCTGATAGGTATGCCTTTATATGTTACTCGACCTTTTTCCCTCACTGCTTTTAATATTTTTTCTTTGTTTTGTGCATTTGGTGTTTTGACTATTATGTGATGGGTGGAATTTCTTTTCTGGTCCAAACTATTTGGAGTCCTGTAGCCTTCTCATATGTTCATGGGCATCTCTTCTTTTAGTTTCGGGTAGTTTTCTTCTATAATTTTGTTGAAGATACTTACTGGCCCTTTAAGTCGGAAGTCTTTGCTCTCTTCTATACCTATTATCCTTAGGTTTGGTCTTCTCATTGTGTCCTGGATTTCTTGGATGTTTTGGGTTAGGAGCCTTTTGCATTTTGTGTTTTCTTTGACTGTTGTGTCAATGTTTTCTATGTTATCTTCTGTACCAGAGATTCTCTCTTCTATGTCTTGTATTCTGTTGGTGATGCTTGCATCTATGGCTCCTGACTTCTTTCCAAGGTTTTTTGTATCCAGAGTTGTCTCTCTTTGTAGTTTCTTAATTGTTTCTTGTTTCTTCTTCTTCTTCTTCTTCTTCTTCTTCTTCTTCTTCTTCTTCTTCTTCTTCTTCTTCTTCTTCTTCTTCTTC
>JADRCC010573523.1:0-19860 GCA_019843855.1 Hylomyscus alleni | reverse complement strand
CGATGACATCATGCTAGAAGTCAAACTTGAACATGTCTAGAGCAAGTCTCCAGTCATTTCACCGTTCAATCAACCAATCGCACATCAACTGGTAATTGTTTTCACCTGATGATTGTTTGTACTGTGAGCCTCCCATGTGGAAAGCAAGAGGAAGGGAGAGCTGAAGCCTGAGCCATCTTACCTCACCAGTAGGGAAAAGCTCTCAAGGGTAACAGAGGGATTTGTATACCAAACCTTGAGAAGGGACTCGGGATCCTACAGGGCATCTGCAAACACCATGGAAAACTAGGCCAAGAAAGTTAAGCCAGGGTCAGAGGAATTCTGGAGGCTAAGGAGATAGGTATTAATTGCCGTCCTGTGCAGTGGGTAAGCTGAGAATTGATCTTAGGCAGGAAGATCACACAGTCTGGCTCTCATCACGAAGATGGCACAGTTAAAGAACAATAAATCTGGAGACGTGGGAACCAGTCAGAAAAAAAAAATTATTGGGTCAAAGGGTCTCCTCTTTTAAAAATTCAGCAGTCTCTAAGCCAGTAGAAAAACTAAATTAAAAACTTAAAAATCAGGTCTACTCTTACACACACACACACACACACACACACACACACACACACACACACTTTTTTAACACAAGCAGTTCTTATCCCACCTCTACATATTATCTGTGCATATTTCTTTTTAGAATTGAATTAAATTGAATTTTGAAGAAGCCTGTCTACAATGTTCAGGCAAAATTGTGAGATTTTCATATGCTTGTGAGATACACATGGGGAATTATATATTAGGGAAGCAGTGCAGAAGAATATACATATTCTGTGAACTTGAGGTTAAAATTATGCTTAAAGAATCACTTGAACCCTCTCTGAAGTAAAACCCCTTTCTCTTTAAAGGGGCATCCCATTAGGAGAAAATTAATATTAATAATACACAAAAAAAGTTGGAACTTGGACTCTTGAAAAGTCAGGTCCTCTCCCCACTTACTCCCAAGCGGGCTAAATGGGCCTTGATGATCTCTACTTAGAACTAGGTCTGACTTCCTCACACTTTACTGACACCTGCGAACAAAACACAGCATCTAACTTGGCAGGAATCTCTTCGTATTTACACGTTAACTACGGAACCACCTCACACAAGCCAATGAATCTGTTTTCTTTTGAAACACCCAGGAGATGCCTGGAACTGTCGAACATCCTAACATGGTTAGAGTCGCCTTTTCTTGCTCAAGGAAGCAGGGGGGCAACAGCCGTGCAGAATTGGACCTGGATTCTCATACTCAGACTTTAGGAGGAAAGTCTGCGTCAGTTTCTCCACAAGTAGACGCTGAGCTGGGCCCTAAAAAAAACTGGCTGAAGTCAGGACCCGATGGAACCGTGTCTGGACAGATGGTAGGGTTAGCTCAGACTTTCCAATGCTGCCAAACCCCAGGCCTGGGAGCATGCTGCACCCCTTTGCTCATGGGCACTGTGCCTTCCACTTACATGCAGGAAGGAGTTTGCTCGTCCACCAAGAAGCGGCATCTCCCATGGATGCAATAGTGTTTGTACTGCTTGGGGCACCGAGAGAAATGGATTTTCAGTTTCTGTTTAGGAGTGGTACCTGGAGAAGGAGAAAACTGTATTAAAATACTAACTCCCCGTTTTATTCAGTGATTCACATCTCATATATGCCTAATGTTGAGAAAAGACCCACAAGTCAGCTCCCATCCAGAGCCAAACTTCCATGCTCATGGCATAACCAACACTTTGCAGGATTGAGACCCAGGGAGAGGAGCGGAAACAGAAAGACAGAGAGTTACTGCAGAGGCCCATTTCCCACACGCCAACGATAGTAAGTTGAGATTTGGTTAGCAGCAATACCCACTGAACTTCTTTATAGCAACATAATCCATAGCAACTCTGTAGGGCAGACAGAAGAGTCTGGAAGGCTTTTAGATAACCAATACAAAGATTTCTAAGATGCCAAGATGTCATGCAGATTTCTCAGGATCCATGGGAGTTTGCTTCCAGGCCCTTAAGGGATCCCTAAACCCAACACAACCTAAACTTCTTATAGAATGTGGTAATAACGTATATACCTATTGTATATACATCCTCTCTATACTTTAAGTCATCTCTAAATTACTTATCGTACCCCGTGCAACATGAATATCAAATAAGCTGTTCCATTGTATTGTTAGTAAATAATAGCCCGCTAATCTCTAGGACAGGTTTGAGGCACAGTTGGCTGAATACATCACAGGCTCTGAGGGCTACTCTAAAATTTCAGCGGATGCCAGATTGCTGCTGAGTTTGCTGGCTGACCTGATTTCCATCATTGAATCACTTGACTCCCAGGCTGACTGCTTGTGCATGCCAGATATTCTGCTTTCGTGCAAGCCAGTTAGTGGGACTCATCAGAAAAAAATTGTAATTCTAGAAATAACTGCACGGTGTGTCAAAGCGAAAACCACTGGATAAGTCAGCTCCCACCCGCTGAGCATTTCCTAACCCTTTAAGTGCGTGCTCTAAAGCATCAGTGAACAAAGTACCTTCTGTCTGTTTACAGTGGCACAATAGCACAAATCAAAAGTAAGGACCATCCAGGAAAGCATCTATAGTAACTGTAAAAACAATTGCAGGGCACTGGGGAAAAATGGAAAGGACCCTGAACCAGATGCGAGGATCGGTGTGTAAGTTTGAGCTGTACCCTTCATTAGCTGAGTCTACGTAGCCCAATTAAGCTGCCCTAGCCTTGGTTTCCTCATCTGTAAAGTGAAAATAATAAGGTCCACCTTCATGGGCTGTTGAGAGGTATAAACAAAGGCATGAAAACCCCTCTTTTTTAAAAAAAAAAACCTGTGAGTCCCCAGAAAATGAACATGAGTGAGCACAGGGGGATGGGTGTAATGAAGTGGGAGGGTCTGGCCAGGAGCAGCAAGCGATGCAAGGAATGGAGTCAGAGACTGTGAGTCTCAGCAGACTGTAGGGACACGTGGAGCAAGAGAGACTAGTTTGTACCAAGGAAGTTCTCTGGTACCTGTAACACTGCACTGGGAAGCATTCTTTCTACCACCAGGCAAGGCAGTATGGACCACACTAGCACAAAGAGATGCTGGGCACTAGAAGAACACCGAGGAATACCTGGGCATGCAGACAAGTGTGATGTGGGCCTGGACCAGGGACTGGAAAGGAAGGAGGTAACTTCAAGATGTGGCAAGGCCTCACGGCAGATCTTTATGCTCCCGGACAGCTTTCCTGATTTGCAAAGCACCCTTGCCTTTAAATGTAAGCCACGAGGTGGTGTATCCAAAACTTCACTAATTCCTCTCATTGCTGGGTTCCTTTATATGCACCCAGACTTTCAATAAACCCCACATAGAATATCATTCCAAAAGACAATATCATTAACCAGCAGCTGCTGGATGCAGTGATTTAAGCAGTTTCTGCCCATACAAGCAGGACAAATCCATGCCGGGTAAGCAGTTGCCAGGCCCTGTTCTGCTCTTGCCGTAGAACCATGCGTTTTAGAATTCCCAGCATCATTTGGATTTAAAACCCTTTCCAAGCCACCAGGCAGCAAATGCCTGGTGATTTCTCTACAGAACTTTCAGAGCTGAAACAGAAATAAATCACACATCCCGACATTTAATAGCAAACGAACAAAGACCTATCTCGTGCTATCTTTGAAATGAGAAAGTCTGCTGTCATCCTCCCTGCTAATGGCATCTAGAGGAACAGTTACTTCTCATTCAGCATCTCCTTTGGTCACATTGTCTGAAAACGAACTGGGAAGCCATATGCTGACTCTCAAGAGATCTGGGGGAGAGAGGCCAGGGGAGGTCTCATTCCATCCTTCAGGTGCACAAATATTTACCAAGAAAGAGTTAAAGGACAAAATTACCGTTCCTATGACAAAACTACCCTCAGTCCAAACTCTTGTGTTTCTCCCTTGAAAACTGAATGGCATACTCCTAAAAACGGAGCATGGTAACGTCCATGGTTTTAGAAAGGAGTGAGTTTAGTTCCTCTTCTTCCTCTCACCTTAACCTGGATCAAAGGTACAACTGAATTGTACCCTTGAAGATAAGGTGGTATTTCAGAACTTCACAGAGCAAGTGCCCCGTCAGATGGCCGGGGAACAAGCATAGCCTCAGACTCGGAGAGCTGCTGCGGACGCTGTATCTCAATCTCTTGTGGGGGCACTTGCTTCTCACGAGGTCAATTGAGTCAGACACAATTAAAGTTATGACAGATGAGTGTACGCAAGGTTTTGGTTTAAAGAGTTTGCAGTCGGGATCAGAAACAAAGACACTTTGCGTGGCTCGTGTGTGATGAGAAGTGCTTGCTCTCATTGGGTTCGATGCCTAGTTCGATTCGATAGGACAGATTTCCGTGGGCTAAGCCTAAGCCACTGGACAGAAATCCAGAAGACAACTAGATAGTTTAGTTCTGATATGGAAATTTCCTGGGTCTGACACATTTACAACGTTAATACATAATTATTACATAGCAGAGTTTTTATAACATTTGTTTCCGTTCCAATAGAGCTCGTTACAAGTGTATTCAATAATTATGTGAGTGGTATGTTACCAGTAACTCTCTTCAGCAGGTAACTAACTATACGGATAGCATACTATAATTATCATGACATTTAGACATTTTGTTATATTAATTATTTAATTAATTTGTATGTGTATACGCATGTGTGCATGCATCACACGGCATGGGTGACTGAACGCATGAACATGGACATCAAAGGACCACTTGAAGCTGTTGGTTGCCTCCTTCTATCATGTGGGTTCAAGGAATCAAACTCAGATCCTCAGGTTTGGGCAGCAAGTGCATTTCCCAACTGAGCCATCCCATAGGCCCAGCAACACTTTTTGTAATACTTATAAGTCTACATTACGTCTAGCCCCTTAGTTACCTATGCAATAGAATTAACTGCAGGAGGATGAATATTGAAACAGAAGTGTTATGGGATAAAGAAAGAGGGAGGAGGGAGGAGGTAAATGACTACAAATTTGGCCTTCCCCATGCATACCTGACCTGTAAGATGAAGAAGCGTGCCCAGAAGAGGGCATGCGAAGTCTCCACAGAGCTGAGGGCTAAGTTTCCTTCTAGCCCATGAAGCTTGTCAAAGCCTTTAATAATCTACTTCTAAGCGTTCGGGCCTCTTCCCAGCAGGTTTCCTCATTTTACAATCTCCTTGTGCCTACATCTAAAGAGAGTTTTATATCTTTAAAGTTAACTTTCCTTCTCATCTTACCAGCTGTCTCCTTGAATTGGATGCACAGAAAACTCACCGTGCCCTTGAAGCAATGAAAAGGTTGGAATGTCAGGAATCTCCACGTGTCTTACAGCTAAATGTCATTTTCTATAGGAAAGTGGGAGGGAAAGGTGCTCCTTTCTGAGCAACTGGAATCTATGATTGAGATCGGAGAGTGCTTGGAATTATGGGATGTTGTTAAAGCCAGGTTAGACCATATTTTGACCAAATTTGCCAGGCTGGTCATTACAAAATTCAGGTCTACACAGAGAGAAGACCTGTTATACAGTCTAGTAAAGAAAAAAATAACAATTAATTGGTAAAAGTAACAATTAAGATACTACTTAAATCAAGTTGCTCTATGAGCCAATACCACTACTTCTTGACCTTTATGCCCATTGTTCATTGTTTATTGCGGGCATCATAAAGAAGGTCCATTGTGGCCGGGCGGTGGTGGCGCACACCTTTAATCCCAGCACTTGGGAGGCAGAGGCAGGCGGATTTCTGAGTTCGAGGCCAGCCTGGTCTACAGAGTGAGTTCCAGGACGGCCAAGGCTACAAAGAGAAACCCTGTCTCGAAAAAAACAACAACAAAAAAATAACAAAAAAAGAAGGTCCATTGTATCCCAGATGGTTAGGAGTGTGAATGAATGTACCCCTTACTCATCAGAAAACAACAAACCAAGGGCATAATTATTAGATACTGGGGCTATTAAAAGGAAAAATAAGAGAATTATTTAGACCGAGAAAATATGCCTCAGTATCATCTCACCTACATCTTTGTGCTCCTGGCTCCTGACCTGGGTTTTAAAAGCTTAATCGAGTTATCAATGGTGAGAGTCAGTCATGAAAAGTCTGCTCTTGCCGGGCGGTGGTGGCACACGCCTTTGATCCCAGCACTTGGGAGGCAGAGGCAGGCAGATTTCTGAGTTCAAGGCCAGCCTGTCTACAGAGTGAGTTCCAGAACAGCCAGGGCTACACAGAGAAACCCTGTCTCGAAAAAACCAAAAAGAAAAAGTCTGCTCTTGAGATCATTTATTCCTTCAAGAGCCATCTGGACTCCCCCTGTACTTTGCTTTCAGGCAGTTTATCTTTTAAGAAGTTCCCTCATATCATCCTCTTTCTGATTTTCCCATATGACTTTCCGGTGATTAGTAATAGGCATCCTAGAGATGGTGTCACCTGTATGTCAGGCTTCTCTGCTTACTTTGTGACCTTCAAGAAAGCCCTTAGCCTTTCTGTGCCTCAGTATCTTCATATGAAAGAAGAAATATTAAAGGTACTTATAAATCAATTAATAAATGTAAAGCACAACAGTACTTTGTATCTATCCCATATTTAATAGATGTTGATGTCATTGGTAGATATATTCTATATGCATATAAATATAGTAAAATAAAATAAAAGGTTTTGTCTGTGATTGAAATTTAGTTGCTGCCAGCTTAAGATATTTATTCATTTATTCCCTTTATTATTTTATTAATTTGCTATATTGCCTAGTTATTTTAATATGTAAACCTTCTGCCAATTGCAGATAAAATACTCATGAAGAGGGAGAATTAAAATATATTTGTAAAAAGTAATCAACAAAGAATAAAGACAGACATCAAGAGAGAAAAATAAGGACAAAAGAACCAAAGGCAGAAAAATAAAAAAATAAAATAAAATGTATACTTTCACCTATCAGTAATTACTTAAGATGAAAGTGATCTGAACTCGTCCATCCTAAGCAATTAAATGTAAAAATTTTACTATGTGTATATTGACTACAAGGCACTTTGGGTTTGGGGAAATGCATAAAACGACAAGACTTAACTATGTGTACATTGTTTATGAGATACTTTAGGTTTAGGGAAATTCATGTGCTGAACATGAAGGGACACAGAACACCCACAGCAATGCTAACCAAAGGGCATCAGTGGTGGTTATGCATATATTAGACCTAAGAAGCCCTAGCTTCTCAAAACTCTGCCACCAGACAGCAAGAATCAAAGACAAGTGTTATTATTTGATAAGGTTTTCAGTGCCACACTATAAATAAACATTTGCCCAACATGAGAAAAACTAACAACGTAAAGCAAATAAATATTCACAGCTTTCCTCAAGTAGCAGCAGAATGTGTGCTCCTCCCAAGTGCAGAGAGTGTGTTCTTCAGGTTGGATTAGTGACTTGATACATTTAAGAAACCTGAAGTCATTCAAATACCTTTCTGATCACAGTGAAATAAAATTAAAAATAGAAAATAACCGAAGGAAAAGTGGGGGTTCCCCAGTGCAGAGTTGAGAAATGTGCTTCTGCAACACCAGTGGGTCAAAGATGAAATTAAAAGGGAAATTGGAAAACATCTTGAAACAAACAGAACATACCACAACATACTAGATGCTGCAGAAACAGCACTAAATGTTTATAGTGAGAAAGACTTACATTGTAATAGGAGAGGGATCTCAAATAGATAACTAACTTCATATGTTAAAAAAATAAAATGAACAAAACAAGCCAAAATTTGAGAGAAGCAAACAAATAACAGAAATTTCAGTGAAAATAAGAGCATACAGAACAGAAAATCAATACTATATATATGTGTGTATATATATATATGTATACTATATACATATAGTATAGTATATATATAGTATATATACATATATACAGAATGAGGATTTTCTCTGGAAAAGCAAACAAAACTAAGAAACCTTTAGGAAAAGTTAGTGACAAAGGGAGGGAAAACACAAATTAACTAAAATGTAGAAATGTAGAAATGAAAAAGGAGGTATTGCAATTGACACCACATAGACAAAGCTCATTGTATAAAAATTCTATGAAAGAGTATGCACCAGCAAATTGAAAGATTCATAAGAAATGCATATACTCTAGAAACAGTTCCCATGGCTGCATCATAGTGAAATATAAAGTTTTAACATATATATAACTCATAAGAAGACTGTACCTATAATTTTTTAAAAGCATCAATGAAGAGACTTCATGGGCTTCACCGGTTAATTCTGTCAAATATTTAACTAATGCCAACACTTCATAAACTCTTGCCAAAATCTGAAGGGAAAACATACTTCTAAACTTACTTTACAGCCTGAGCTGTAGAGTTAGACACTACAAGCAAAGAAAAGCCATATTCAGGTGCTCCAGATAAACCTGGATGCACACTTTCAATAAGGTGCTAGAAAAATGAAACCACCCAGTAAATTTAAAAGACCATGGACCATGAGCAAATAAACTCAGCTGCAGGAGGTAAGGGAGAACCGGGATAGAAAAGTCAGTCGGAATAATGCAGCACATTAACAGAACAAATGATGGAGTCAAATGAGCTCCGTGCGTGCAGCAAAGGCCTGTCAGTAGTCATTATTCTTTAATAAAAAATAAAAACTCTCGGGCTGGTGAGATGGCTCAGCTGGTAAGAGCATTGACTGCTCTTCCAAAGGTCGTGAGTTCAAATCCCAGCAACCACATGGTGGCTCACAACAACCCATAATGAAATCTGATACCCTCCTCTGTGTACTCACTTATAATAATAAATAAATCTTAAAAAAAAAACTCTCAACAAATTATGAATGGAAGGAAATTGCCTCAAAAATTACCTCACCATTATACTCAGTGGTGAAAATTTTTAAACTTCCCTGCTAAGAGCAAGAATGAGGAATAATAGCCTTGTTACTTCTAGTCCACACAGGATTGGAAATGGTAGACAAAGAAATTAGAATAGAGAAGGAAAAGACATTTAAGTTAGAAAAAAAGTGAAAATTATTCCAATTTTAAGATGGCATGATCTTGTATGTAGCCAACCCTAAAGACCCAACACAAAACAACACTAAAACTAATTTATGAGTTCCACAAAATTCTGGGATTAAAAAAAAATATCAGTACACAAAAGTCAGTTGTATTTCTGTTAACAGACTAACCCATGATGAAACTAAAAAAAATAATTACAATGACCACAGAATTAAAAAGAATGAAACACTTAGGAAGAAACTTAAGAAGGGAAAATCAAAATTCTGATGACTTTTGCAATAATGGAAAAACAATAGAAAGTTACAAAGGTTCAAAAGTCATAACAATCCTGAAAAATAAGAAGAAAGTTGGAAGCAATTTCTAATTTCAAAGAATATGCACAAAGTTACAAAATAGGTTATAGTCATAAAATAGCATATACATAGATCCATAGAAGGAAATCAACAACTCACAATTCAATTCAGGTGTATATAATTAATTAAACTACATGAAGAGTAATAAGAAGCCAAAAGTAAAGACTAGGATAGGCTCTTAAATAAATGAAGTTTGTTACAGTAGTGGCACGCATACCTTAGTGATAACCAACAGTTCTCTAATTGGACCTAAGACCCACTCAACAAAAGAGAAGTCATATGTGGTAAAAAAGTATCCGAGCCAACGACCCAGAACTAGTGAAGTCACGGATCTTGGAGGAGAACCTACTACCACACTTTAATAAACCAGCACAATCCCTAACAACATTCTACATACTTTCCTTTATACCCACAGGTAAGTGTATCTTACCTGCATCAAGGAAACCTCTCTTCACAACAGAAAAAAGACCATTCTAGAAAATTATAACAAATCAAAATTCAGAGGTATGGAGCACAGTCCTAAGAGATACATCTGCAGTAAAACTCTTTCACCTGAGAGTCAGGGAATATTGCAAAAGACAGAGATAAAAATTGTAAAAGCCAGGGGATCAGGAAGTTTGCTGTATGATATGTCTACTAGACATGTTAGAAGCTACACCCATGATGTCTTAGCAAAATGTCAGCCTAACATGACCTGACCAAGGATAAGACCAGTAAATATGCTAACATGGAAGGGGGATAGTTCATGAGGCTTCAAGCCCAAGACAAAGACCTCCAAGCAATTATAGAATGATGAGAAAGGATGTGAGTCTTCCCCAGGGAAGAGCACAAGAATTAGTTATCCAGGACCAAATGACCAGCCCTGAAACATCTAGGCAAGTAGCTTTGTACACTATGAGCAGGTTGTACTTAACTATTTAGTAACATGTATGTTTGTGTATGTGTGTAGGTATTATATACATGTGTAACAACAAAGAAAAGCCACAAATTTGAAAGAGATAGGAGAATACATGGGAAGGGTTGGAGAAAGAAAAGTGAAGGGGAAAATGATGTAATTGTATTATAGTCTCAAATAATAAATTAAGTTTGAAAATGAATGTTATGCAAAAGAATGAAATTTGATTCCTTCCTTACACTATTCGCAATAGCATATTCAAAATGGGTTTTGGAATCAGGTATGACCTGAGACTTTAAAATCTGTGTAAGAGATCATAAGGGAAAACTTCCTGATGGCCGTGACACAACAAGTATAGGGGCAAACAAAAGTTCTGCTCAGCAAAGGAATCAGCAGAGCCAAAGGCACACGATGGGACAGGAGAAAGTGTCTCCAAATCATATTACAGTAAGTTATTGATATCTAAAATATATAAGAAACTAGTCAACATCTTAATACTCAAAATGGGACTATGGAATTAAGTAAGTATTTTATCAAAGAAGATTTACAAATGCTCAACACACACACACACACACACACACACAGAGAGAGAGAGAGAGAGAGAGAGAGAGAGAGACTCACACATAGCTGCTTAATATCATGAATCACCAGAGAAATTCAAATGAAAGCCTGAAAGCCACGGTAAGAGATCTTACCTTTCTTACTATTCTTATCAAAAACAGAGGGAGAGAGAAATTATGTGGTGAGCTCGAAACCTTGTAACATGTTGGTGAGAGTGTAATCTCCCAGGCTGCTATGGAAAAGAGTGAAGGTTCCTCACACAAAATGAAAAGGAGCAATCACATGATCCCACAAGATAGCGGCACTTCTGGATATTAGTTCTAAAGAGCTAAAGTCAAAGAGGCATTTGCACTCCAAATCCATGGTAGCATTCCTCACAAGAGTCAAGCGTGGACATAGCCCAAGTGTCTATTGATGGCTGAGAGAACGAAGAGAAGGCAGCAGTTACAATGAAGCAATAGCCATCTGTGTAAAACAAGAAAAGCCTGGAATACATGGCAACTTGAATTCACCTGACAAACGTCATGCTAAACTAAACAGGATATTCACAGTGGATTAGCCCTGTATGATCCCACTTCATTGTGCTATCAAAATCAGCAAAATTCACAGAAGCCAACAATATGATAACGGTTGCCAGCACCTGAGGAGAGGGATATGGGGAGTTTCTAGACAATAGGCATAAAGTTAATTAAGCACAATGAATACATTTAAGGTATATGTTACATAGCTTTGATCTTTTAATAACAGCTGCATAATACACCTTATAATTTGTTCAAAAAGTGGAACTGTTAAATGTACTTACTATTACATTAAAATTAGAAGAAAAATCATTAGGATCATGGCAAGGAAGATAATTGAGCATTGCCAATCATAAGATGATGGAATAATTTCCCAGGGATAATGTGGAAAATGCCATCACTTATAATATTTAAAACTAGACTGAAGAAAAACATTCAACTATATAAAGTTGACCTCGTTATCCTAACAAGGGTGACAGGACCAGGTCCCCATAAGGATGACCTAAGACACCAGTGGATTCCATGGCCTATGAACATCCTGCAACCCACCCACAGCTCTGAATGATGAAATAGGAAGACTGGGCCAGAACTGGTGACTCACGTGAGGGAGACTTGCTCAGCATGTTCCTGGCTCTGTGACAGTGTTTCCAGGGAACTAGTCAACGAGTATTTACATCTGTGACCATCCTTCCAGCTCAGTGAACCTCCCAGGAAATACGCCAGGCCTTTCTTCACTATACTCAAATATTTAAAGTGGTCTGTAGATTTCTTTTCCCCTAAAATTAGAAGTAAGCCTTGCAGAGGTCTAGATCACATAAATCTCTGTAGGACCAAATGCAACTTTGATCAGCCAAACAATAGTAAGTAGTGGTCCAAGGACCCAGTCTGGCGCATAGCCTGTTACCCAAGCCTAAAACCTTTGAGAATATTAAACCAAGCATCTCCAAGATAAAACATAGAAATATTATTTTCTTCCTTCTCTTTTTAGAGTATGGATTAGACAAAGAAGAAAAGGATGGATGTATCAAGAATTCATGAATCCAAGCCAACATATCACACAGTGGAATGTGAAGCGCCACATGTCTGTGACACCAGGTGAAATGGTTGATCTCAGTTGTTGATTCCACAGAACTCCAAATCACCTAGGAAACGCACAGCTGGGCATGTCTAGGAGGGTGTCAGGAGGGGGGAGACCCATCCTGAATGTGTGTGGTAGCATTGGTCCAGCCTGAGTACACATAAAGGGGAAAGCTAGGGGGCTCCAGCATTCACCTTTCAATGCTTCCTGACTGTGTATAGGATGTGACCAGCTGCCTCAGGCTCCTGGGACCACAGCTTTAGCCATCTTCCATTGTACCTTCAAACTGTGAGCCAAAATAAATCCTTCCTTCCTAGAGTTGCTTTTATCAGGATTTTGTCAAAGCAGCTAAAAAAGTAACTAAGACCCTCAGTCTATGGCGACTAAGCATGGAGGCACAGAGATCAGGGAGAGGGGAGTTCAAATCACTGAGTTTCTGTTTACAGGCTGTGTGACCTTCGGCGAGATAACCTTAAGGAAGTTTTGCAATCTGTTTAACACTACATCAAATCATTCTTACATTGTTATTATTTAAATACATAAAATATAGTATATTATTTTTAATTTTTAAATTTTTGCCTCACTTAGAAAACTCTTACAAGTAATGAATAAACGACTTCATGCAAGTTACTTATTACCTACTATAGTATTATACACACCTAGAACCTCCTAATACAATGAATACCATTAAAAAAGGATTAAACCTTGGGGGGAGGGAGTCGAGTTTCCAGGGTTAACTATGAAGCATAAACACATTACCTGTGCAGTTTTCCCCAGGAGCTCCACAAAGAGATCCATTGGTTTCAGGTGTTCTGGTTGTGTTTCCATCTGCTACCACACAGTGGAGAATCGCAAGACCTGCAGATTCAAAACAGAACCAGAAAACAAACTTGAAACTTTGCTTCATGTAAAGTGTCCTCTAAGTGTCATGACCCACGGTGGAAAGCACTAAGCCAGTGGCTCCCACTGCATGCTGTCCTCTCCCAACCCAAAAGAGGATCAGGGAGCATCATGTCTGGTTCAGCCCAGGGTAAAGCCAGGATTTTCAAGTCAGTACTACTTCTGGTACTTACACATCTTCAGGGAGGAGAATCGGCTATAGCCAAAATAAAGGCTCATCACACAAGCAGAGAGTAGAGGTATGGGAGCCCAGTCAGCAGATAGATAAGAAGATGCAGAGAAAATAAGTGATGAACCCGACCCCCCAGCAGAGCATCTAGTCCATTCCCTACAGCCACAATGCTCTGCTATTTCTCAGAGGTTAACTTGTGAGGATACTTCCATTGGGGGAGATGGCAAATAGATATAAATCCATGGAGAATTTTGTTGTTGGTATTAAACTGGGGTTTCAGGCATACTAGTCAAGCCCTCTGCCATCAACCCGTACTCTCACCTCAACTTGATGATTCTTTAAGAGTTCTAGAGCCCTTAATGTAATAATCTCTAAAGAGAAGAGTGTTGTGGTTGGAATTGTTGAAGAAAATAATAACTAGTACTTGTGCTAATCCTGATTCAAGAGTGAGAAGTCATATATGGGGCAATCAAGGAAACTAGCACTGTCTGCATATTAGATCCTAC
Organism: Hylomyscus alleni; assembly: GCA_019843855.1. Classification (NCBI taxonomy): domain Eukaryota; kingdom Metazoa; phylum Chordata; class Mammalia; order Rodentia; family Muridae; genus Hylomyscus; species Hylomyscus alleni. Next base: position 5,886 of record JADRCC010573523.1, on the reverse strand, counting down.
TAAAGAACTGCTGTAAACATTTCAAAATACAGTATGGCATTGTGCTTTATATTAAGAATTAATATGTCATTAAATATGCTTAAATATTCATTGAGAGAAGGTATCTAAAATTCACATTATTATTAATATTAATAGTATTTAGTAATAGCATTATTATTTTCTGATGTTGACAATCAAACCCATGATCTTTGAATGCTGGGAAAGTGCTCTACTACTGAGCCAAACTAGCCTTGAGTCTTATTTTAAAATAACCTATTATGGAAACGCAGTACAAGGTGAGGAAAGAAAGGCAAAGACGAAGTAAAACTTGAATGTTGCATGGGTCAGGGTTTATTATGCCAGTCTTTCTAGTTTATATGTGTGAGAAATGATAAAAAGGAGATGAATAGGAGAGGGTAAATGAGACAAGACAAGGACCAGAAAGATGGCTTGGGGATTGGCTGCTTCTCAGTTCCAGACCTTGTTGACAGTGTTCAGAACAGGAAGTATGTGTTAAGGATACAGATCACTAAACACGCCCTGGCATATATTCAGTGTTCAGTAAATCGCTACATTATCATGCAGCTGACAGGAATAATAGGCATTATACATCTGGCCAACAGTTTCTAAGCAACGTGTTCTCCAATTCCATTCAATACAACAAACAAACGTGAGCTTTTGGAAACAACTGGGTGGATAGGATACACTTGACCCTCAAGGTACTCTGAAGTTACATGGCAGATAGTGGGTGAACCAATTAACCATGACACAACATGACAGAGTGTGCCAGGAAACAATGTCTAGCAAATCACAAAGTCAAGACTTGCCAAAAACACTCTTTATAACGGCAGCTTTGCCATTAACAATATTGAAAAACATTGTTTTAAAGAAAAAGAAAGTGCCAAATGTTGGAGAAATTGATCAGAAATGGAAACTGAAATCCATTAGTGATGGGTAAATTTACCTTTGTAACACAAACTATAAAAGCAGAAGTGACTAAACAGTGGAATTCCTCATGCTCAGTAATTACAAACTAGTAAGTTCTCCTATGAAAGGAGCACAGGATATATACAGAGTATATTACCTACAAAGTTCTCTGTGTGACATGCATTTGAAAACATCACAAGTTACTTAAAGAGGAAGCTGGGGGAGATGGCTCAGAGGATAAGAATTCTTGCTAGGCAATCATGAGAATCAGAGTTCCAATCAGTGAAACCATAAAAAGCCAGGCCACCAGTCCCGCTACAGTTCTGTCAGGGAATAAGATGTTGAATGACTGAATGATAGCATAGGATACCCAACATCGTCTTCCAGCTTCTGTGAGGTTGTAACACACACACTCACTCACTCACTCACACACACACACACACACACACACACACACACACACACACAGTGTTACCTAAGTATATAGCAATACAGAATTAATTAAGCAATTAGGCATATTTGACCTACCTTTCTGCAATAATAACATCAAAATGGTGTTAAAAATAATAGTACATTTAAGTATATTTCCAAATAATAAAACAGACTGTTGAATGATGATTTAGTGTGGTGGTGGTGGTGGTGGTAATGGTGTGTGTGTGTGTGTGTGTGTGTGTGTGTGTGTGTGTAGGTGCATACGTGCATGTGCACATAAAGTACATTTCTTCATGCATCTAAATAGCTAAAAGGTAGGTAAACAGGAAATTGATCTAGCTAGTTGGAAAACCTTTTCTTTAATTTTCCTTACCTTTATTTTTCAATTTTTCTAAAAGAACATTTTGTTTTTTGCAACAGGAGAAAAATGAGTGAGTCTTCTTTATAAAATCATGATTTGGTTGCCACACTTCTGTTATTTCCCTCCAGCACCTGCTCCTCCCTTCCTATTTAGAACAATCGGAAGCAAACCTGTGTGGGCTCCTCACGCCCAGGGACTATAGACAACTCATCTTTGGAATCTCAGTACCTAACACAAAATAGCATGTATAAAGAGTCAGTAAATAATCTACTTTCTGAAATGTTTCCAAATCCAAAAATCCCAGCAGAATCTGGGAAACAGTAAAAGACATTTAAGTCATTTCTAAATTCCAATTCAGAGGAGGCCTTTACTCTGTAGTTCATTTATTCTGATAGTTCAAAAAAAGAAAAAAGAAAAAAAAGAGGGAGGGAGGGAGACTAAGGAAAGGACAGCCTGAGACGATGGCTCAGTCAGTGAAGAGCTAGCCACACAGCGATGAGGAACTGAGTTCTAATCCCCTGACACCCATGCACAACTTCAGCATGTAGTAATGCATTTGAAACTCTGTTGCTGGGAAAGAGCAAGGAAACAAGTATCCGCAGAGGTTGCTGCCTAGCCAGTCTAACTGATCAGTGAGCTCTAATTTCAGTGGAAAACACTGTCTCAAAAGTAAGATGGAGAGCAACAGAGGAAGAGGCTCAACATCAGCTTTCGGCTTCCATGTCCACCTGCATATGCACACACACACACACACACACACACACACACACACACACACGTGTACACGTAAATATTGTAAAGAAATGAAAGAAGGAAAAAGAGAAGGAAGGAGAAGGAGAGAGAGTAGGAGGGTGGGAGGAAGGGAGGGAGGGACTGATGGGAGGAGATCAGTCTTCGGAAGGTCTAAATCTAGTAGAGAGTCAATATCTAAAACCGAAAGGAGAAATATTTACTTCTCAGGATTTTTATAAAGGTTGAGTTTTATGAGAAAAAAAAATGGCCTAGGATATTTCACAATTTTTTATCTAGCTGCCTTTATTTGTAGAATTACTTATAATTTAACCCATTATTCTCCTCTTCTATCTAGTAGACAGAACATTAATTGCATTGAGATGGCCCAATTATTCAGACACTTGATCAGGCTAAGCCCTATGGCCAGGCTCCTTCTGCTAATCCCCACTCCACCTTCTGGCCTCAGTTGACAAAAAAGGCTACCTGTCAGAGGTAGAGACAGGGTCTCTTCTGACAAACCAGCATCTTGTATAAGAAGTATGTAATGAACAGCATGATCTCCACCTCTACTGCCACCCAAACCATCTTCCACTAAGAACCAAGGGCCATGAACCTAGTTGAAAGGGAAACATTTCCTTGGCCTGAACATATTCTAGCAGTTGAGAGAAGGCACTTCCCCTCACATTGAACTTAGTCCTTCCATCTTTATAGCACCTTCCTCCTGGGACCTGGCAGGAACGGAGAATCAGGAGGCCTTTAAGTATCATGGACCCCATGACATTTGCTGTGCTCATTTTAGGTCATCACAGGACTATGGGTTTATGATCTGTAAGAAGAGGCTGAGAAATCAGTGGAGCAGTCACAAAACTCGTTACCAAATACTACAGGCTACTTTACAAAGAGCACTCTTGTTCCATCCATTAGTCAACAAATATTATTGAGCACTTGTGCTTGGTACTGACGCAAAGCACTGAAGGCTCAAAGATAAAAATATCATGGCTAACCTCACTGATCTCATATTCTGCTTTGGAAGACGCTTGTCACCAAGGTCCTGTATAATTAGCATAGTGAGAGATGACACAAGATAAAGTCCAAAAGAGAGTCAACTCTGCCTGGTGGCAGAGCTTTCACATAGAAGCAGAGGTTTATGATGAGTTTTTAATGGGGAATAAATGACTTTTAAAGTGTCAATTAATTACTTGCTAAAAATATATGCAAGCAAAATAATCACCGTGTTTTCCTGTTGCAGCAGTGGTTAGCATCCATGTGGTCATAATATTGCAAATATTGATCATTTCTCCCAAAAGCTGTCATAAAATTAGAGGCAATAATTAGCCAGCCTCCATTACCTAGATCACATGATAGTGGTTAGTCAGTTCCTAACACTTGGATTACCTGCTGTCAGGATAGACATGTTGGCAAATAGAACATTATCATGAAAAAGAAACCTGGAAAAATATTAGGAAAATAAGGTCTTAAAAGATCCTACTTCACTGTTTAAGGAAATTCGAGTACTAGCTTAAAATAAATAGAAAGCAGCCTGTGGACGTTTTATTGATCACACCGTTGACCTCTGGGGCTCGATACATCTTTGGTCTGAGAGGTTGCACACTGTAGGCTGATTAAGTGACTTTGACCTTTACCTTGTATTTGCCAGGAGTGTCCAGTGCCCCTCTGCCCACCACACCTGAACTGTCACAATGTAAAATGTCCATACACTACCAAATGTCCGCAGAGTTAGGGGTACTAGTCCAGGTGAGATTCAGCCTGATTCTCTCCAACCCATTGTATATATTTTAATCTAAAATGCAGCTTGCATTTTTTGCCACATATCCCTCTAATATGCATCACCTGCACAGTGCACAGCCTTCGAGAACAATACTGTGACTTCCTATGATCTTTTAAAGAGTCACCATCTTATGAAAAGGTCCCCAGAGTCAATAATTAGTTCACTATGTGACTCTGAGCTAATGAAGAAAATTTCGATTTCTTAGAGAAAACCTTGGATAATAGTTTTTCTGCCCATCTCATAATCTATTTTATAAAAATCAATGAAAAACAAGAAGTTTTAAGAAGCATGGATCATTAGAGTTACCAATGAGATGGAGAGTGCAGTGTGTTCCCGGAAAATTACGGGAAAAGTTGGGGTGAGTATGTAGAAAGAATATAACTCCCAATCAAAAATTTTACAGATTATATTAAGTTACCAAGAATTCTGAAGGTTTTTAAATGTCCTATCAACTCTGAACTCAGAAACTATCCTTTCAAAGCATCTACCAAAGCCATATTTAAAATTCCAGCGGAAGGATCCTGTCTGCTCTAAGACAGGCCAATCTCAAGACCAACCACATATGCTATCGGTCACAATCATTCACTCATTCAAACCTGTGTCGGAAACACCTTTCTCTACAACTCTACAAACACCTTTGTTTTTGTAGCTCATTTTTCTTGCTCTTTCTCTTCAGAATCACCTAAAAATAACTATAGCCTCTCTTTCCCAAAGATTATGAAACATTTGATCTGGCTACTAAGTTTCCCTGTGGCGCTCTTCTCAAGCTAAACATACTTGCTCCTACGAGCATATTTTATTAGATATGTCAAAACCTTTGTGTGCTTCCTGTAAATGCAAAGTGCCACCCAACATGGTCCTTAAAGGATAGACATGAGTGGGATTCTCAGCCCCAACACTTCTAGTAAGGCATATTCTGTCAGCCTCTTTGGGCTGTCACAATAAATAATGAAGTTTTATTCTGCCTACCATTAAACACACCTACGAAATTCTTATGTTGCTAGGAAGCAGTGTCTGCATGGACATGTTTTCCCTGTTTCTGTTCTCTATTGTTTCATCTTTTGTATTTCATCTAAGCCGACAGAATATATATATATCTTTTTAAAATGTATTGTATGAAGCTCTAACTGTCAAAGAATTCAGAACTTTTGCTTTTGCTTTTGGACTTTATCGAGTCTATCATATATTCCACTTCACATGATCTATAGAATTTCTCAGGTGCACAAAAGGAAAACAATAAACACAGAATAAAATAAAGGTACATGGTTAGCTATACTTGCTAAGTGACTAGAAGTTGAGTTCTTATTTCTGGAGGTAGTTTTAAAACTATCAATTTTACTCATAAAATTCATGGAAAAGGGGTGAAGAAATCCAACCCTTCTTTAGCTGAGTCCCAGCCCATCTACATTAATGCACTTTGAGATCGTCAAGTCAAAAAAAAAAAAAATACAGAATGTTTTAAAGTCTTATTCCCATGAGTCAGCATGGGCAATGAAGTCAGTGGGGACAATACACACATTGAGAAGGAGGCCACCCAACAAGCCCATGACACAGTCTCAATGTCAGTGCTGGTGCTGAGGTAAGAAGCGAGCCAGCTGGATCAACTCTTTAAAACGATCATATATGACCAACTTACACAGCATGCGTATGTTGTATTTGCTCATCT
>JADRCC010573516.1:0-15287 GCA_019843855.1 Hylomyscus alleni | reverse complement strand
GTAAGCCTCATGGGTGGGACACCATATTGCCTGCTCTGCACATTAGCAGGTGGGGCATGGCATGAAAGGCACTGTCCCTGCAGGTAATCTGCCTCTTTCCCAGTTTTTTCTTTTTTCTTTTTTTAAATCTAGAAAAAAGCCTGGCCTCTGCTTTATTAAAGCCTTTTTTCTTTTCCTTTTTTTAAGGAGTAATACATTTGTGCTAGACCCTAAAAAGAAAGCATAACTGCTCTTAGATGGAGTCCCTTCACAGACATGTTAGTCTGGCAAGGCAGTGCATCAAGAATTCTGCATGGTAAGGTCTTACTCAGTCCTCCTTTCTCCACCTTACATGACTTATTTGTCAAAACATCTGCAGCCCCAAACTTCTTTTTCTTTTAATTAAAGTTATAGGTTAAAGTATAGCTGATCAGATTATAGCTAGCTTCAACTCACAGGGAAACTGAGTCACACACAACATTATGAAGGCATATAAAAGGAGATTTGCCAATATGATTGAATCTTTGGTTGATTACAACTGACAGAGATAAAATCTATAGTTCAGACAGTATAGTTCAAACACAATTACTTAAATTGAGTAAAGACTCTCCATACATTAACTTCTTCAATTTACATTAAATTCTTCAGTAACATCTGCTAATTGGCCATCTCATAAGCAAATGATATTTGAATATCAACTAAGTCTATATACTGCTTTGTTCAATGTTCTGAATAAGTGACTCCTTAATTAAAGTTGAATTTATGATGTCAGTCGTCAAGAACCAACCTTTCAAAGTCTGGATGACAAAGGCTGGGGAAAAGATAGTCACTAAGACAAAAAAGAGAATTCCTAGAACTAATGAGACCACTACAACATCTGGTACAGGAAGAGCAAAAGATTCAAAATTACCTACTTCATGCTAACAACTGGGATAGAGGCTGGGAATGTAGCTCAGGATCTCTGCCCTTGGACACTTCGGCTTGGTGATGGGACACAGATACTTTAAAAATAAGACATGCTAATAAAATGCGGCCTCTTGTGGAGAAACAAATGCTTGGGGAAAATTTAAATCAAATCAGGGCACAGTACACTGTGTATTCAGCAAGACCGTTAGTGAAAGGGCAGACAGGCTACTTAGTAGTTAAAAGCAATGGGTGTTCTTCCAGAAGACAGGGTTCAATTCCCAGCACTCACACAGCAGATCAAAACAGAATTTTAGTGAGTAAGATACAGGAATGAAGAAACAGAAAAGCCTTTTTGAGGGGCTCCACTGGAAGCAATTGAAATCAGATGGGAAAAGATAAAGTTGGCAGCATTACGTGCTTATCAGGCACAAAACACCTAACATTCTAGGCTCAGGTCTTGAAACTGTGGGAAGGAGGGGGAGGGGAGAGTGTGCTGCTGCAATGTAATGGACAGGATGTTATTAAACACCTATAATGTATAGGATAGCAAAGATTTATCTAGCCCAAAATGTCAACGGTGTGATGTGAATCCTGATGATGGGGGAATGTGAGTTCCCTGAATTCCAACAGTGTTGTTAGCCAGCATAGCAAACAAAACACAGGATCTGAGATTGGAAAGAAAGACGAGAAAAAGAGTGCACTCTTGATCAAATTCAGACCACTAAGATTTGGTGTGTAGATCTGTCCGGTCAGAAATTCAACATCTGCTTAGAACTCAGATGAGGAGACCATGTGGAAGGCAGAGTTTGGGGAAATCATCAGATTATAGCCATGCAGTTTAAAACACAGTGCATGTTAATAAGTTTCTTTAGAGAGAAGTTCTGGAAGCAGTAGAAAAGGTATAACCAAATTATTATGTCTAATCTTTAGAAAGACTTCAAGTGCACTCCACGCTGTCAATCATTCAAGTGACAGACACTGCTTTCTCTACTAAACTAGACAGCAATTATTAGTAAAAGTTCATCATTTTACTTGCTTCACAGTAATTCACAAAAATACTAACTGAATCAAACAGTGTTTTTCTATGTTCTATGGAACTATCTGAAAAGCAGGAATTCCACTTTCAAATATGTTTATTTCACTTCCAATTCTAAAGTATGAAAACGTCTGTTTGAATAGCAAAGATCCTAACAAGTTCTACAATAAAGAAATTCATATAACTAAATAGTATAAAGACAATTATTTTATCTGCAATCTCTTCTTTGTGCTGCTCTTATATTTCTATCCATACTATAAAAATTAAACCACAAATTCTGAGGTACTTATTACCTTACTGAAAATTGATCTTGATATTCAACATTAGTACTGATGTTACTAATTATTCTTATGTAGTAATGGTCACTGGGAAATATGTATATAGAGACAATATAAAATTGAGGGTTTGTTTAATAATGACTAGAGTATTATTTATTTAGTAGATTATTAAATACAGTCAAAGTAACCATTCTAAGGAACTTAACATCAGTCTCAAATTAAACAGCAAACACATTCACTAAGAAATGTTTTAAGCAAATTTAGAAGTGCAAAACCAGACACACACACATACATGCACACACACACACACACACACACACACACAGAGAGAGAGAGAGAGAGAGAGAGAGAGAGAGAGAGAGAGAGAGAGAGAGAGAGAGAGAGAGAGAATATCACATACAGACATACACAAAATATTAATCCTAGTGGTATGCCTAATGTACTTGGTAATTTCTTTCCCATCTATAACCAGAACAGCACATTTAACCATTAACATTTAGCACAGTACTAAAATAAGAACAGCTGACTAGGATGTTTTTCTGTTGGTCCATTAATTTATTTTAGGAAACTGGTATGAAAATAAAAAAATTCTATATATTGAGCTAAAATTCTGTTAAAGTACTATATTCAGTGTTAGATTCTAAAACTTTAAATACAGATGTGGGAACGTCTGTGGACCATAGAAGTGGATGATAGCTGAGGTGAGAAATTCAAGAAAATAAAAACCTTGTTATAAAGATGAGTCTTATTCAAACTAACCAGAGGTGACAAAGAATTCTATCTAGCTCTTAAACATCTGTGCAATAAGAAAGAACTGAGCACTTAAAAACTGCACAAAACAAATGGTACTTTCCAGGGGATACTGACATTTCAGATGTAGGAAAAAAAGTTCACATTTACCATTTGAATAGCCCTGACTTTAAAAAGAATCAATGCCAATGCTATTTAAGATGACTATTAAATTAAAATCTATACTTTTGCAAATATTGTAACTACTCAATAAAGCTTTGTTCCAAGGAAGTACAAAAGTACAGACCCTATAAACACAATCCAACTGAAGAGAAATGGTGTTTTCATAGTCTACCTTTTTCAGATATCTAAGTAGTAATGGGCACTTTAGCAAAGATAGAAGAGCTTGACTTGGAATAACTCCCTTTCTGCTTTATTTTCAAAGCCAGTGGCCTGGTTATTGGGACTACAGTTGGTAATTCTTTCCATTGAGAATCTGACTGTTAAGACACTGTTGGCTGACTATCCATCCACTTGTTATCCTCTCTAGCTAATCTCAGATATTCCACCTTCCTCTACAGTTTTGTTCTTGCCAGAACATTCTTGGTCTATAAATGGATCTCTGAAGCACTCCTCAGAAGTTTGTTAGAGGCTTCCAGGGACATTCACCAAGAGATAACACCTAACAAAGAATGCTGTCTTCAATACTGTTTGCTCATATAAACTACACCTGAAGAAGCCATCCTACCATCGTAAGGGAGACACAACTAAAGAAGGTGAAGGAAGAATATGGAATACTGCCAGTCTACTCAGATGATGATCTGTCAGAGATTTCACATCCAAAACTATTAACCAGAACAAAACAATATTTAAAGCTATGTGAGGACAACCATGGAAAGAAATAAGTATTGGACTTCGTTAAAGCAGCTGCCTCTGGTGATGCAGGTGGATGAAGGAGGGCATGGGATAGAGGACAGATTACTTTTGCTTATAATTCTTCTAAGTACTCCTGAACATTTTTTACCCTTGCAGAAGTATTCTAGTAGCTTTTAAAACACCATTGTTGAAAAGTTACATCTATGTAGCTTGGGAAAAGCATGTCATAGGGAACATTTTCAAAGAGCCATTGAGTGACGAGTTCAGTGCCTGAGAGTTTGATGGACTCAGGAGGAGCTGGTACAAAAGTGTTTCTATTATTCACAGAAAAGAAAAAAGGAAGAGTAAAGGAGCAGAAATTTAAACCAGCCTGACCACTTAACAGACAAAAATACCACCCTTGATTAAACTAACAAGAAAAATGAAACAAAACTCTAGTTTGCACTTTATCTGAAGTGCCAAGAGAAGAAGAATGAAATGACACTTGGTAAGATTAAAGCTAAAGCAAGCACAGGTAAGCCGAGGAGTGCAGATCTGATGCACACACACATCTATGGCAGTCTACTGCATGCCACCGTGGCAGAACAGCATGCCTCAAATAAGCAGGAGCACAAACACTGACATTTCTAAAAAGACTGATCTTGTCCAAGTTCATGATATAAACTGCTATTCTATAGTATTAAGTCTCAATTCCTTTCCCATCCCTTCCCAAAGACACCTAACAAAAATCGTGACTAAAATGTTCAGTGTTTCTCATACATACCAATAGAAAATTACCACATAAGAACCCTTACTACTATGTTATTTGTTTAACTCTTCTATATTTTCTTTTCTTTTTAAAGATTTATTTATTATTATAATTAAGTACACTGTAGCTGTCAACAGAAGAGGGCGTCAGATCTCACCACGGGTGGTTGTAGGCGACCATGTGGTTGCTGGGATTTGAACTCACGAAGAGCAGCCGGTGCTCTTACCCACTGAGCCATCTCTCCAGTCCCTATATTTTCTTTTTGTTAACAGTCTACTTTAAGGAATACATTTCTACCAATGCCTACCCAACACATAGTTATACTGTAAGAACTCCATCTAGTGATGAACCAAACACACAGCAGTTAGTGCATTATAAAACCTGCAAATACAAAATTACAACATGACCTTGCTATACAAGAGGAAGATATACACATTTCTACTTCTCCACTCACTTAAAATCTTCTCTACTTAGAAACACAATTTAAATACTATGAGTTTAAAATGAGTGTAAAATTTGTATTAACAGTTTTATTAAGCTTTAAAATGTTCTTTTCCATCCTGATAAGTTTGTCTAAATAAGGCTAAATTTACAGAAATACAGTATGTACTAGAAAAATCTGAGGAAGATTTCTCAGTAGACAACCACTTCTTTAAACTTTAAAAATGACTTAAACATTAAAAGGTCATTTAAGCTGGGCGGTGGTGGCGCACACCTTTAGTCCCAGCACTTGGGAGGCAGAGGCAGGCAGATTTCTGAGTTCAAGGCCAGCCTGGTCTACAGAGTGAGTTCCAGGACAGCCAGGGATAGACAGAGAAACCCTGTCTCGAAAAACCAAAACAAAAAACAAAAAACAAAAAAACAAAAAAAATGGTCATTTAAGGTCTAAAAGCACCTTCAAAACACAAGGTTATTCTCAACTACATTACATCATTCTTTATATAGGTGATAAACTAAACAAGTGAATATGCAATCCCTGAAATATCTAAACAAATAAATACTCTAAAAAGTCAGGATTGACATTAAAGATACAAAGGTGTTGTGGCAGAATATTAATATTTGATATTTAAAAATTATACACAACAGTAAAGCACTTATAAAAATAAGTGTGAATATAAAAATCTCAAAACAATTCAAGCTTGCTAAGGAGGTATGTGTTGTCCCATGAAACTTTCAGCTACAAAAAAACTATGTATATGGTCAAAAGTCTAAAACTCTCAATTTTTAAAATGCTTTAATATTCATGAGTAGCCTATAAAGCAAGTGTATAATACAAAAGTAAAAATCCTAAGTGACTTAAATTCACATAGCTAGCAACTGATACAAATAATTATTTTAATGTAATTGAAGAGAGAACTCAAGTTTATCTCATTAGAAATCAAAGAACTGCAAATTGAAACCAAGAGTTACTTTTTCACTTGTTGAAACAATATTTTTTTAAAAATCTGACAAAATTCAATGTTAGTGAGAGTCAGAACTGACACTTTCGAGGCAGTCAGTGGGTGTAGAGTCTTTCTGGAAAATACTTGAGAATGTATTTCAAAGCCTTTAGATTTCTGTATACACCCTTTGACAAAGCAATTCTATCCAAGTAATTTATCTTATGTGACTAACTACAGAGATATTCAGAGACCTATTTACTGGGGTCTGTAGAGGCAGGTTTTATGTCAATTCGAGACAAGCTAGATTCACTTGAGAAAAGGAAACATCAACTGAGAAAATGTCTCCAGCAGAAAACCCTGTAAGCCTGTGGGACATTCTCTTGTAGGAAGGCCCAGTTCACAGTAGGTGGTGTCCCCACCCCAGTCCCACGCTGGTGGTCTTGAGTGCAATTAAACTGAATTGTTGAATAAGCAATTAAGATCAAACCTTCAAGCGGAACTTCTTCTACGACCTCTGCTTCATTTTCCGTCTCCAGGCTCCTGTCCTGACTTAGATAAACTCTTTCCTCCCCAAGCTGCTTTTGATCATGGTCTTTTATCACAGCAACAGAAACCCTAACTAAGACACCACAACTTAATACAAAACGGTATGAGTTAAAATGTTTTATAGTTTAGGATTCAATTAAAGTACATTCTAATAGAATAGTATTTAACCATGAAAAAAGTGAAGTTTCAGAATAGTCAATGACATAAAATGTTCAATATAATAAATGAAAGTGGTTCATAAGTGTGTGGATACACTCTATGTCTGCATGACCGAAACAACAACAGCAACAACATCAAAACATGCATTTTTTTCAGGTCTTGTCTTATTTATCTCAACCATAATGATCCTTGTTTTGTTTAAAAAAAAAAAAGGAATGTTAAAATATTCTAGTGAAAAGGTGGAAGTACAGGAAAGGGAACAAAACAAAGTAAGCAAATATTGTAACATGTAGATGACTAATGAAAGAAGAGTTAGAAGCTAACTATTCTATGTCTGGGCAATTCCCTAATATATTCTCTTTTTAAAATAAGAAAACCAAAGACAGAAAAAAAATTCCTCCAAACTCTTCATTGGCTTCAGCATCTCCTCCCTTAATGTAGCCTAGTGACTTTTTGCTACCATTTCTTAACTCTGGCTGTATAGTAGCACAGAACCAGTAAATGGTTTTTAAGTTTCCAAGGTAATTCTCATATGTTACTAGGAGGAAGAACCCCCCCATTCCATGTGCCTCCAGCTCCCACTTTGTCTTAGTCACTGTTCTACTGCTGTGAAGAGACATCATGACCAAGGCAACTTATAAAAGGAAGCATTTAATTGAGGCTGGTTTACAGTTTCAGAGGGTTAGTCCATAACCACCCTGATGGGAAGCATGCTGGTAGCCAAGCAGGCAGACATGACCTTGGAGCAGCAGCCTTAGCTGCTTACATCTGATTCATAAGCAGCAGTTAGGTAAAGAGACTGGACCTGAAATCAGCTTTTGAAACCTCAAAGCCCACCCCAAGTGACACATCTCTAACAAGACCACACCTCCTAATCCTTCCCAAATAATTCCAGTTGGTAAAAAAAGCACTCAAACATAAGAGCCTGTAAGGGTGTAAAGCATTATTCAAACTACCACATCCTTTAACCTCATTTGCTTCTAGTCTTTTGCTTCAAATAACAATGGGCCTCTTGATGTTTCAGACAACACCAACCCTTTCCTTCAAACAACACACACCACCACCGCCTCTGCCACCACCACCACTGTCGCTGCTAACACACACCTAAGAACTTTATTTAGTGTCCCTTTCTTTCCCTCAGATCCTCCCAGCATCTTCCTTTGTCTCCTCCAGGTCTTTGCTAAGATGATACCCTCTCAGGGAAGATGTACCTAGTATCTATATTAAAAAATTATTAATTTTGTCTCTTTCAAAGAAAAGGATTTTGCTTGTTTTAATTACTGTAGTTCCAGCAAAATAGCAATAGATAAGGCATATGGAAAAAACTTAATAAATGAATAAAAAAATTACACACCAAAATGCTTAAGACTTCTCAGTGGTGGAATTACAAATGATTTGACTCATCTCCATTTTTTTATATGAGAAAAAAATGACTCAGCAAACAATTTCAATTCAATTTATTCATCTATATTTAAAAACAAAACTCAGCACTTAAGAGCACTGACTGCTCTTCCAGAGGTCCGAAGTTCAATTCCCAGCAGCCATATGGTGGCTCACAAACATTTGTAATGGGATCTGATGCCCTCCTCTGGTGTGTCTGAAGACAGCAATGGTATACTCATATACATAAAATAAATAAGTAAATCTTTAAACACACACACACACCTAGGAATGCTGTCTTGGTGATCATACACACACACATAAGTAAATCTGAGCCAAGAGAATTTAAGACTTGAAAAAAGGTGAAATATATTAATTTTTAAAATTAGTCCCAGTTAAAAAATACTTGTAGCTCTAGGGATATTAGATTCATCAAAATATAAAGACTTGGAGACACTCCTACCTATAAAATGACTCCGTCTTTCCAAAGGAAACCAGCATAAATCTTCATTGATGTAAACCTTTTCCATCAGTCAATCAGCTCAGAATTATATTCTTGGTATATACCAAACCTAGCATTATCCTCCCTAATAAGAATTCTACAGATGTTTACATGGCTTTAACTGTAAAACTGCAAGCTCACCCGAAGAGATCCCACAACTAGTAAGAGGAAAGTAGGCAAGCCAATCATCAGAAACCCCAGATTCCCAAGGGAGTTCTCAAGCTAACACAGCAAAGATGGAGATTTAACTAAGTGCAGATTCTTACTTAACCAACTTACATGCAGAAGTATTAATTCCACTAAAGCCTTTCCATCTGGCAGACTAATAGAACATTTAAATAAGTATTATCCAAACCCAAATATAGTTATCTCATCCAAACATTTAAAAAAGTTATTTTAAGATCCATAAAAGCCATACATACTCTAGAGACTAAATAAAGTGGAAATATCTGTGGTTAAATTTTACCTTGTCAAAAAATTTACTCAAAAAAGAACTCTTAAGTCTCAGTCCAATGTTCTTTTGGAACCCTTGAGAAAAGTAAATTATTAAATGAGGAAGGAATAATTAAACAACAAAGGTACTGTGAACAACAACAAGCCTCACAGCAAATTACAGCAATTATATATTGTGGCAATTTTAAAGACCTTTTCACCATAAGGATGTAAAATATGGTGAAGAATGCAAAGTTGACATGATTTATAACCCACACTGGAACACTTCTTTTAAAACGACACCATTCTATTTCCAGTATCCTAAATGCATTCACTCTTTTCTGTTATTAAAGATGTCCCTCTGTATCCACAGGAGATTGACACCAGGACCTCATAGGTGAAAACTCCAAAGTCCTGTGTATACAGTGGTATAATATTTGCACCTAACCCCCAACATAACTCTCACATTTTATCTCTAGACTGCTTATAATACAAAATGTAAATGTAGCATAATAGAAATGTTACATAGTTATCATTCTAATTTATTTAGGAAATGACAAGAAGAAAGCCCAAACATGTTCAGTATAGACTTCCTTTTTCAAATGTTTTTAATCCATAGTTGGATTGTCAGATGCAAATTTATGAAAAGTATTAATTTAATGGCATGTAAACTATCAAAAATTTCAAGAACCTAAGTTCTTTACTCCTATAAAATAGAAATAGGTAAGATGCATTTACTAAATTAGTATTTTTAGTTCTCAGGTAGGCATGGAAGCATGGGCCTATAAACCCAGCACTCAAAAGGCTGAGGCCGCCTCCTACATATTCAAGGACAGCCTGAGGTTACATACAAGACCCTACACTTAATAAAGGACAAAGAAAAAAGGAAGTTCCAAAAGGGGAATATGGCTCGTGTATGTGTGGGGCATTGAACAGTAAAATAGTAGAATGGTAATATGAAAGCAAATTGGGGACTACTAAGTTAAAAAGATTTAAGTTGGCATGAGCTTGGGGAAAGAAGGGAGTGAAAAGTGCATATGTGTGGAGGGATGGTTAACCTAACTAAAAGTATATTTTCAAAAACCACAAGGGAGTCTAACATTTTAAGCTACTGGAAAAAAAAAAAAGATCCTGGGGTTAAGTATCCTGCACAGATGGATAATGCTGCTACCAGAAACCATTTATTATTGAACAAAAATTAGAATACCTCCCTATAAGTAGTTGGCCAAGTACCCAGAGACTCCCAAAACAATACAAGGTACTGTATTGTATGACATTGCTCCTGACTGCCAAAAGGAACTGAATGGTATGAGCCTATGGCTGATAATACTAAATCCTTAGGCTGCAGAAGACAGAGAAATCAAGCTTAGAAAGGTGCTATGAAGACTGCTGTTAAAGAAAAGTCTTTAATGCAAAAAGAAGCTTCCCTGACCAAAGCTAAGAACGGCATTAATTTGCGAGTATAAACATGAATACTTAGAAGACAGTTTGATAACATAGCTGTTTACTAGAACAGCAATAGTAGGCTTCATTGGAAGGCCTATGGTCTCCCAGCCATGGATTTTTGACCAGGTTTGCAGTGCCAGGTACTAATTCCTTTTAGGCCTCAATCCCAAAAGAAAACAGTTGGTACCTGCCCCCTCCACCACCAAAACACACACATACAATAGTCATGCTGCTATTGCATCAGTGAGGACATCTTGCCTGAAAGGTTAAGTATTGTAGCATACAGCTTCTTTTTGTTCCAGGGCAGGGCAGAGGGTAGGGGCGGAAGGTGGAGGCAGGCAGCATAGTTACTGAAGAAAGAGTAACTGGTCAAAGTGCCAAGAACAAGTGACTGTTGAGTGCTGACCCCTCCAAGACTCAGGGGACATTGCAGAAGAGGAGTAGTAGAAAGAATGTGAAGAGCCTACTGGTTGGAAAGAGCTGCTATAAAATGTGTTTTGGATATGACAGCCATTGAATTCATGACAGCCCAGCAGCTATCTCTGGGGACTTGCATAAGACTGGGACTGTAAACTTTCTATCATGGATGTAGCCACTAGTAATCTGCCATGTTACAGGGTTACTGAAGATGACTTTGAACTATACCCAAACTCAACACTCTTTCAACTCTCTTGTTTTATAGTATTGGCTTAAAAAACAAAAATAAAAATATTCTGTAGAAATGAATTCTGTGTATAAAGGTTAAAGACCTAATATTATAAAAAATGAATGGCTTAATACCAGATACTGAATCAAAAGGTTAATAGTTACAGGAAAATCCTAATAGTTTTTAACCTTCTGCAGTTGGAATTAAGTGAGATCCTAACACTATTATCATATAAATTAAGATCCCTACAAGAACTGTTCAGGAACTTCATTTGTGCCAGAGGGAAGTCATATATCAGATACTGAAAACTAAGACATTTAAATATGCTACTCTGAAGCCTGATGACAAACGTCTACATTTATAAGATGTGGTACATTCTCGTCACCAATTTCTGGAGTTTCGTTCCGTACACTATTTGCATTAAACTTTTTAACCTTTATGAATAGTTATTATTATCCTCCTTTTGAAGATGAGGTACCAATGGATGAAGAGGGTATGCAATTAGATGAGTATGTTATATCACCAACATCCACACACAGTCTGGTCTACAGCTCTATACTGAATCACTGGATGGAAGAATTATTTCAGTCTGGTCTACAGCTCTATACTGAATCACTGGATGGAAGAATTATTACAGAAACCTAAGTTTACTGCTGTCATCAAACCTATGCCTTGCCCATAGGGGAGGGGATGGTATTCAATAAATGCTGAGAGAGTAAATCCTTGGTGTTTTTGCCAGGAAGAAATAAAGTCAAAATAGGAAAACTAGTGGTGGAAAAAGTAAAAAGCAATGTGAAGCTTATTTTTTAATGACAATATGCATATTCCTCTTGTTGTTTGTCAGATGCTATGTGTCATGAAACCCAACCAATGGCTGAAGCAGATATGGGATTTGGACTAAGTATTCTATTTTGAATTTCAAATATTATATATATATATATATATATATATATATATAATCTCAATAAGTTAACACTATTGTTTTCATTTACTTAACTTTTTATCCTATTATAAAATAAAATCATTCTTTTAAAGATTCAAATGAGAGTCTCCATTGCAAAAAGACTGAAGTTCTATGATCAATGATATAACTAAAAATAAGGTTTTTTTGGTTCTTCCAAACCATACTACTAATCCAATTAAATACTGTAGTAAGAACTGACTTCAAAATATAAGGTAGTGTCAGTACACATATATGAGCTTATCAAATTTTTAAGTAGTTTTTTAAAAAAGTGTTTAGCATGCACACTAACTAAAGTTATACTGCTGCACTGTGTCAACAACATTCCAGCAGAAACAATTATGAAAATAAACCAAACTTCTCTAATGAAACCCTTTCACAACTGAGTTTCAACCTTCCCCATGGGAATGAAGTTTCCTAGGTGATAGATAATCTTTAATATGAAACATGAAAGCATCTGATGCATTCCTCCACGCCCATTTATTAACACTCATTTCCTGGTATTGTTAGGCACAGTGACAAGCTAAATAAATAGGCAAGGTAATTTCTTCAAACTATCCAGTACAGTAGGAAGAGAGAGAAACTACTGAATAATCAAGAGTTACAATTTTAACAACTATCTTGAAACAATGATGAAAAAGAGTTCAAAAGACAAACACCATCAGTTCTATTTGCTACCTTATGAATGCTTCTGACGACTGTTCATCTAAAACCTGCCCCACGCTCTCTCATTACTTTTCTACCATCTTCACGTAAAGACTGGGCAGAACCTTCAGATAAACTTTGCTGTTCATGCCACTTTAGTGACATATCACAATTATAACTTTAAAAAAAAAAAAAAAAAACCCTCTTCAGGTATCTAGGGGTCTACTCCCAGGCCTTGATGCAATCTATTCTCCCACCTAAATCTACAATATTGAATAAAACACATTTAAGTGTTTTCAGACACAGTGATTCCTGAGAAAAGGGAATGTTCCCACTCACTGGAGAGGATTTGCAGACACAGCACACAAATGTAACAAAGCACTGCGTTTAGGACAGAATAAAAGTTGGAATGGCAAAGCAACTCTATGTGAGATGTGACAGGAGAGAGCTAAGCACTGGGAAAAGCTATACTCTGGGTATTGAGGGGGCTTTTCTCATGTCCACAGCTGATTTCATGATCACAGTCGAAGAGTGATCAGGATGATTAAGATTAAAAAAATTAGATACTGTAAAATAAATTTCAAAAAAGAATCTACTCACCTGGAAGGTACAGGAATAGAAATGAAGTGTTAGTTTTTGCTCCTGTTGTTTGAGGAGAAAAAGAACACCGAAGAATGTAAACTGCGGCCAAGTCTCAGATAAAAAGCTTACTGACAGGCCTAGTGTGAAATGGGATGAAGGAGTGGGGCCCTCAAAGCAAGACCCCACGCAGCTAATCCTGCAGCTTGTGAAAACAAAAGCCCTGAGGAAACACCTGTTCCTAAAGAGCAACAGCACAGCAAAGCTTATGTGGGAAATATATATATATATATATATATACATACACACACACACACACACACACACACACATATATATTTGGGGGGGTGTTACAGGAGGCTAAAGTTAGGAGATTGTTTTGGGTCTCAGAAGAGACTTTAAACTTTTTATTTCATTTTTTGCTTTTTTTGAGACAGTTTCTCTGTGTAGCCCTGGCTGTCCAGGAACTCACTCTGTAAACTAGGTTGGCCTCAAACTCAGAGATCTGCCTGCCTCTGCTGTGATTAAGGTATGCGCCATGTCTAGCTGAGACTTTGGACTTTTAAATAGTGTTGAGACTGGTAAAGATTATGTGGACTTTTGAAATTGATTAATGCATTTTTTATTATAATATGACTACAAGTCTAGCCTACGGGGGACCTGGGAGTAGAATATGGTAGTTTGAATGAAAATAGCTCCCATAAGCATGTAAATTCCAATGTTTGTTTCCTAGTAGATGAACTGTTTAGGAAGGATTAAAAGGTGCAGCTTTGTTAAAGAAGGTGTGTCACTGGTAGAGGGCTTTGATGTTTCCCTTTGTCTCTTTATCTCTCTGCTTTGTGGTGGTTGTCTCGGCCACTGCTCTAACACCCTGCCTGTCTTCGAACATACTTCCCATTACAGTCCTTGTCCCTGAAACTGTAAGCAAGCCCCAAATAAACTTTTAAAAAATTGCTTCGATCATTTTGTTGCTTCACAGCAAGAGAAAAGTAGTTATGTCGAAATTTTTATTTAAGAAAATCTCACTGTCAATGAAAAAATGATAATGTAATACAGGGCTCATAAGATTAATAGAGGTAAAGCATACAATAGCACAAAGGTAAAAGAACGACACTATGAAGTTGGATCTCCATACCTATAGTATGCACACCCATACCATACCTAATATCATGATTTTAGCCAATCACAGATAGAAACACCATTAAACCTTATATGGCAATACTTTTTCCCTTTCTCATTACTCTTTAAACAATACCAGTAAAAAATGATTTCCATAGTACTTACATCTTATTACCATAAGTAATTAAAAACAGAAAGCTGAGGATGTAACCCAGTGGTAGAGAGCTCAGAGCATAAACAAAATCAAACATGAGCAAACTCCTAGTGTAATCTCAGTACAAGAAAAAGTCACAACTAATTAAACTATATGAAATAGTGTGTGCAAATTACTTGAAAATACTGTGACGCCAGGCGGTGGTGGCGCACGCCTTTAATCCCAGCACTTGGGAGGCAGAGGCAGGCGGATTTCTGAGTTCGAGGCCAGCCTGGTCTACAGAGTGAGTTCCAGGACAGGCAGGACTACACAGAGAAACTCTGTCTCGAAAAAAACAAAAAACAAAAAAAACAAAAACAAAAACCGAAAATACTGTGCCATTTTATATGAGACTTGAATAACTGCAGATTTTGACATCCATGAGGCAAAGAATCCTTGAAATACAAAAGGATGAAAGGACTGAGGCTCTTACTCGTGAAGAAGTGTGAGTTCTCTCAGAAGGACCCACCAATTCACTGTATAGCAAGCCAAGCATGAAGAAATCAAGGCCCCCAATCCCAGCTGGCTGTCCAGCTGAGATTTTTACCATGCCCATGAGCCAAAACTAAACAAACAGGTAGAGGCAAACCTTCATCCAAAGGCCCTTCCCAAATTCCAAATTCATAAGCTAAATAATTCTAGTACCTAATGTTTGCCAGTGTTCTGTGAGAGCTGAGGGGAAGACAAAGAGAAAACACACTTGACCATGTTAAGTTTCACCTCGAAGAAAAATTTCCTTTTCTCT
>JADRCC010573514.1:0-16524 GCA_019843855.1 Hylomyscus alleni | reverse complement strand
ACACACACACACACACAAATAAATAAAAAGAGATTTTTATAACAAATGAAAAAACATGAATACAAACACTCGGAAAGGGTAAAAATTAAAAGATGAGACTATTCTTGACAGTTGTGCAGTGATGTTGACACGGGTCAGAGGTCATGTTAAAGAGGTGGAGGCCAGATGATTAAGAGTTCAAGGCCATCCCAAGCCTACCAAACGGCTCAGCTGGTTAGGGGGCTTGCTGCCAAGCCTGCCGACCTGAACTTGATCCCTGGATCCCACATGGTGGAAGGAGAAAACGAAATCTTGCAAATTGTTCTCTGACTTCCACATGACTGTTGATGGTACACATATACCACCCTCCTACACACACACACACACATACACACACACACACACACACACACACACAGGGTGGGGAGGATAAAATAAGTATGTTTTATTGTGGAAGCATGGCTGCATTGACCTAGAGAAAGCTACCTTAGCTAGTACCAAGTGAAGTAGATTGGAAGAAAAGGTGCAACATAAAATAAGAAAAGTATTTTATAATAGCAAAAAAAGAATCCATCTTGCCCTCTAAAAAGATGAATCAATTCTATGTCTCTGTCAACATGGCCTCAACATGCAAGTAGCAGAAGCTGCCAAATCTAAAAGGCAAAATCAAGACATGCACAGACAGAGGCAGGCTCTCGAACACTACCTGTGACTGATAACAAGACACAGCTGGTAAGATCAAAGAGCCTTGGATCAACATTGCTTGTACTTGACCTCCAGAATCTCCAGTACCAGTTTCCTGACCACAGTGGAATTAGCTAAAAAAAACAAAAACAAAAACAAAAACAAAAAAAACTTAGCAGAAGAGAACATGTCTAAATGAAGCAAAATGAGTCTGAAAACTTTCACAGCTTCAAAACCAAATCCCAATGGTAAAAAGAAACCCAGGGTGTGGCTCAGTGGATAATGCATTTGCTGTGTAAACCCAAGGACTTGAGTCTGGACCCACAATGCCAACATGAAGCTAGTGTGCGTCTGTAACCCCAGCACTCCTAGTGAGATGGGAGGCAGATACAGCTTTGCACCAGATCATGCTAACAGCCCTTTAGTTACAAAACAAAAAGCCCAGAACGTGGAGGCAGCTCTCGGGCATTTGTGTGGTCTCGTCATCAGCATAGCCCGGCCTACACGCAAGCAACCATGTCCAAGGGACCTGCCGTCGGCATTAATCTTGGCTCTACCTACTCCTGGGTGGGTGTCTTCCAGCACTTCCGGAAAGGTGGAGATAATTGCCAATGACCAGGGCAACCGCACCACACAGAGCTGTGTTGCTTTCACTGACACAGAGCAATTAACTGGGGATGCAGCCAAGAATCAGGTTGCAATGAACCCCACCAACACAGTTTTTGGTGCCAAATGTCTGATTGGACGTAGGTTTGATGATGATGCTGTTCAGTCTGATAGGAAGCACTGGCCCTCGTGGTGATGAGTGATGCAGGCAGGCCCAAGGTCCAAGTGGAATACAAAGGGGAGACAAAAAGTTTCTACCCAGAGGAGTGTCCTCAGTGGTCTGACAAAGATGAAGGACAGTACAGAAGCATACCTCGGAAAGACCGTCACCAATGCCATGGTCACAGTGCCAGCTTACTTCAATGACTCTAAGCGGCAGGCAACAAAAGATGCTGGAACTGTGGCTGGCCTCAATGTACTTTGAATTATCAATGAGCCAACTGCTGCTGCTATTGCTTAGGGCTCAGATAAGAAGGTCAGAGCTGAAGGGAATGTGCTGAGTTTTGACTTAGGAGATGGCACTTTTGATGTCTCAATCCTCACCATTGAGGATGAAATTTTTGAAGTCAAATCAACAGCTGGAGACACCCACTTGGGTGGAGATGATGTTGATAACCAAATGATCATGGTCGAGCATTTTAGGGCTGAGTTTAAGTGAAAGCACAAGAAGAACATGAGCGAGAACAAGAGCCCTGTCCACCATTTCTCTGCTGCCTGTGAGCGGGTCAAATGCACTCTCTTCTCCAGCACCCAGGCCATTATTGAGACTGATTCTCTCTATGAGGGAATTGGCTTTTATACTTCTATTACCCGGGCTCAATTTGAGGAATTGAACGCTGACCTGTTCCATGGCACACTGGACCCTGTAGAGAAGTCCCTTCGAGATGCCAAACTAGACAAGTCACAGATCCATGATATTGTCTTGGTGGATGGTTCTACCAGAATCCCCAAGATTCAGAAAATAATGCAAGACTTCTTCAGCAGAAAAGAACTGAGTAACAGCATCAACCCCGATGAAGCTGCTGCCTGTGGCGCAGCTGTCCAGGCGGCCATTCTCTCTGGAGACGCGTCTGAGAACGTTCAGGATTTGCTGCTCTTGGATGTCACTCCTCTTTCCCTTGGTATTGAAACTGCTGGTGGAGTCATGGCCGTCCTCATCAAGCGCGATACCACCATTCCCACCAAGCAGACACAGACCTTCACCACCTACTCTGACAACCAGCCAGCTGTACTCATTCAGGTGTAGGAAGGTGAAAGGGCCATGACCAAGGACAACAACCTGCTTGGAAAGTTAGAGCTCCCAGGCGTACCCCCAGCACCCCATGGGGTCCCTCGGACTGAGGTTTCTTTTGACATCGATGCCAATGGCATCCTCGATGTCTCTGCTGCAGATAAGAGCACAGGAAAGGAGAACAAGATCACCATCACCAACGACAAGAGCCGCTTGAGTAAGGAGGATATTGAGCACATGGTCCAAGAAGCTGAGAAGTACAAAGCTGAGGATGAGAAGCAGAGAGATAAGGTTTCCCCCAAAACCTCACAGGAGTCTTATGCCTTCAACATGGAAGCAACTCTTGAAGATGAGAAACTTCAAGGCAAGATCAACGGTGAGGACAAACAGAAGATTCCTGACAAGTGCAATGAAATCATCAGCCGGCTGGATAAGAACCAGACTGCAGAGAAGGAAGAGTCGGAGCATCAGCAGAAAGAACTGGAGAAAGTCTGCAACCCTGTCATCGCCACGCTGTACCAGAGTGCTGGCGTGCCTGACGCAGTACTGCCTGGCGGGGGAGCTCCCCCGTCTGCTGGTGCTTCTTCAGGCCCCACCATTGAAGAGGTGGATTAAGTCAGTCCAAGTAGAGGGTGTAGCATTGTTCCACAGGGACCCAAAACAAGTAACATGGAATAATAAAACTAGTTAAACTGGCACCAAGAACAAAAAAACCCAACTGAGGAGAACTGGCAGATCAGTCATCTAGAAGGGGACATGGAGAAACAAGTCGTGGGAATGATCAGATCCTGCCGCTTCCCTGTTGAAATGTTCTCGCGCCTTCCCATCGAAGTCAGGCTCACTGTAGGTCTCAGATTGGTGTGGGTCTTTCTGGTACTTGACAACCTTTCCAGAAGACCTTCCTGAAGAGTTGGTAGAAGTTTGCAGGCTAGGGAACCTGGTGCATGCTGCTGCAATGAGACCCTGTTTCACACAGGGTGGAAGACCCTGTTTCACACAGGGTGGTCTAGGACCAAGATTGTCTCTGATCTCCATCATGAATCATGGGTGCACACACAAGCATTTTGTCAGAATGAACCTTTGCCATAGCAAAACAGATTTGCCTAAAGGCAAATTTTTATATTTAAATACATTTATTGGAAAGGAAGAGAGGTTAAAAATTGAGAACCCAAGTATCTGTCACGTAGAATGCAGGAAAATAAAAGCAAATGACATCTACAAAGCAGAAACAGAAAGTACTAAATATAATAACAGAAAGTCATGAAAAAGAAAACAAAAGCAACGTAGCCCACAGAGACTCCGCCTCTCAGCCACATGTCCTCTTGTTTACCTACCCATTCCCTCATCCATCCAACACATATGGAGACTCCACTGCATACGAAACCTGTTCCAGTTGCGCTCATAGAGAGGCAATTATATGTCCTCAAAGGGTGTGTAAATCACTAACGACAGAAAGCAGTGAGTGACTCCATACAACATCAGGAAATGGGAATGTTCCAAGTTAAAGCACAGAAACAAAAAAAAAAAAAAAAAAAAATGGGGGAGATGCTATCCAAAGACAGGCAGAGAAGTCAGGCTTGGTGACACTTAACTGCAATCCCCAAATCTGAGAGGAAGAGGAAGGTGGATCTTAAGTCCTAGGTCAGGCTGAGCTACATAAAAAGACCCTGTCTCTGGGTGGATAGATAGAATAGAGATGATTGAATGATAAGTGGATGGATGGAAAGATAAATGTTGGGTGGATGGATGGATAGATAAATGATAGATAGACAGATGATGGGCATATAGTTGATATGTAGAGGATAGATGATAACAGTTGATGGGTAGATCAATGGATAGATAATTGACAGAAGGCATAGATAGGCAGATGGAAGGAAGATAGCAGAAAGGTAATGCAGAGTGAAGCATGGTCCCCTTTAGTTAGCCATCAAAGGCTCCTTTGAAAGACTTTTGAACATTCAGAATTCAAGCACACTTACATGAAGAGATGGGCTCCCAGGAAGCAGGCTCAACAAACCGTGGACAGCAAGCCAGGAGGCAGCGTGCCTCCACCTGCCTCTGTTCAGTGTCTGCCTTGAGCTCCTGCCCTGACTTCCCTTGGTGACAGAACATTACCTGGATATGTAAGCTGAAATCAGCCCTTTCCTCCCCAGTTGCTTCTGGCCTTGGTCTTTATCACAGCAGTAGATATAAAACCAGGACAAGGTTGTTTCCGGCATTAGACTGTCAGAACACACTACAGGACAATAGACATGCTAATGCACTGGTGTTTGTTCAAAACCACAGAGGGAGGCACACCTGCTGGATGCCGGTGTCAGTCCAGCAACCAGTGCTGCGCCAGAGAGCCAAGTGTGAGCTCCTGGTGGCTTGGAGCACACAATACAGGAGAGGAAGTCATGTCAAGCTCCACTCTTCCTCCCCTCCTCTCTCCCTTCCTCCTCCCACTCCCCTTCTCCCGGCAGCTTTGAGTGAGTCATTCCTCAGGAGCCACGGACTTCATGTGTAGTGTTGTTGTTGTTACTGTTATTTGTTTGATAAGGGCTTTTTTTTAACTAGGACTTGGAATTTGCCAATTCCACTAGGCTGGCTGAGCAGCCAGTGAGCCCCAGGCACACGCCTATCCCAACCTCCCTAGGCCTGTGATTACAGGTACATGCTGTCACATCTGGTTTTCCCCTCTATTCTGGTTCTTAAAATCAAACTCTCTTCCCCATGTTAAGCACCTCACCACCCTCACACACCTCGATGGTCAGAAGTCAGATCTTCAGAGGGAGACGAGAGTGGGTCAGAATGTGAGCGTGCCGTGGCTCTGATGGAGGAAATAGGGCGGGATGGGGCACACAGGGCACGGTCAGAGGCTCCTGGAGAAAGAGAAAGGTCCATGTTGAGGATGAGGACCCAAGGGAAGCTCTGAACCCCAGGGTGACTCACTCGGATTGTACACTTGGTGTTTTGGAACGGAGAGGGCTGGGGAGGCCATGCAGATGCAGTCATGAGTATTTACACGTATGAGTCAATCTGGGAGTGAGCCTGTGTCCGACTGAACATGAAGCAGTTTCTGCAACTTCTTTCACAGACTCCTCCCTGTTTCTTCCTGTAACTTCCTGTTTCCACCGCTGCTGCCTCAGCCTGTGCTGTCCCCTACTTCAGTTTGCAATTATGGACGCACAGGAAAAAGTCTACAACAATCCTGTCAGAAGACGAGGTGGGCGACCTGGTTTCTGGATCCTGTTAGAAGAAAGGGAATTCATTAGTTTACCCTTCCGCTGACTCATTGTCGATGGAGGATCTGGCTCAGGGGACCGAGAATCGGTCCCATGTCACAGGAGACACTCACAGCAGAGGCCAAATGTTAGGAGAACCCAGTCCACCCAGCCAGCAGGGCGGGAGACCCCTTGGGACACCCAGAGTCCGTCGCACTAGCTTCACCACACTGGGTTTGATACAAAGCTCCCTATTCCCATGTCCTGTCTGTGAAACGGGACAGTTCCGATTATTGAAACAGGGTCACCATGAGGGCAGGGAAGACCCGAACTCTACACACGAACAGCACTGGGTCTGAGCACAAATTTAGTACTGCAGTGTTTTAAGCCAAATATCCTGTTTGGATGAAGCTTTAGCTTTTTATTTTTATTTTTTTTTAAAGATTTATTTATTATTTTATGTCTATGAGTACACACTGTAGCTGTACAGAGAGTTGTGAGCCTTCATCTGGTTGTTGGGAATTGACCTTTTTTTTAGGACCTCTGCTCGCTCTGGTCGGCCCCCGCTCACTCTGGCCCAAAGATTTTATTTATTATTATAAATAAGTACACTGTAGCTGTCTTCAGACGCATCAGAAGAGGGCGTCAGATCTCATTACGAGTGGTTGTGAGCCACCATGTGGTTGCTGGGATTTGAACTCAGGACCTTTGGAAGAGCAGTCAGTGCTCTTACCCGCTGAGCCATCTCACCAGTCCCGAATCTTTACCTTTTTAAAGTATGAAACTCTGTGTGTATGTGTGTGTGTGTGTGTGTGTATGAGTGTGTGTGTCTGTGTGTGTATGGCTGTGTGAATGTGTGTATGTCTGTGTGTCTGTGTGTGTATGGAGTGTGTATGTGTTTGTGTATGTGTGAGATGTGGGTGGATATGGATGTGGGTGTTTTGAGGAGATACACTGATGTACATGTGGGTGTCTGTGGAGGTGGAAGGAGGGCCTGAGATCTATTGAAGCTCGAGTGATAGGTGGTTGTGAGCAGCCAGATCTGGATGCAGGGGACTGAACTCAAGCCTTCTGCAAAAGTAGAAAGTGCCCTAAACTATCTCTTCAGCCGCCACGATAATAGCTTTCTTTAAATTTGGTGGTGGACATGCTAAATGGCACAGCACATCCCATCTCCCTTCATTTTTGCATAATGCCTTCAGTTTGTTTGACATTAATCACATCACACTTATGTAAGTACTTAGCATAGATCTCTCCCCCCCTTTGTGTGTGTGCATGTGTGTATGGGTGTGAGTGTGTGCGTGTGCGCGTGTGCATACACGTGTATAACCTGTGAAGGGCAGAGGACAGCTTTCCAGAGTCGATTCCCTCCTTCCACAGTGGGATAGTCGGTTCCTGGGCTCCAACTCAAAAAGTTTACCTGAAATGTGGATTTCTGCCCTAAGGGGGATTCAAGCACTCCGAAATACAAGTCAGTAAGATCCTGCACCGCACAGGTGCGCTGCCTCCACTGGGGGCAGCCTGGAGCTGGGCCTTTGCCGGTTTAAGGAAATGCAGACTTGGTCATTAAGATAGGGTGAGGGGAAGTGAGCTCCTCACTTAGGCCAAGAGACTAAACCACCACTTCAGCGATCATAGCATGCCACACTCCACTGCAGAGGATTCCAGAGAGGTGACAGATGGTCATCCTATCTACACCCATGAGACAGCATAGGACAAAAAAGTTCAGAACTCACTGGGAGCCGCAGAACTGTTAAGAACAAAGATTTCCTGAATAGGTGTTCAAAGTTCAACAATGAGTTAGCATATATGTCCTCCAGCCATTTAGGAGACCGGAGAAAGGGGGTGGAGAGAGACAGAGAGAGAGGGAGGAGAGGAGAGGCAGAGACAGGAGAGGGGACATGAGGAAAGGAGAGAGAAGGAGGGAGGGGTAGGGGAGGAGGGAGAGGGAGAAGAAAATTGGTTTCCTCAGCCTGTTTTGTAACTCTTCAGTGACATCCAAGGAGACCAAGTGTCCTGGTTTTATTTCTGTTACTGTGATAAAATATCCGGACAAAAACCAACATAGAGAAGTCAAGGACTAAAGCTCACGATTCCAGTTACAGTCCATCACAGCTAGGAAGTCAAGGCATGGGTTCAAAATACCTCGACACAGCACACCCACCAGCAGGACCAGAGGGAAAGAGTGTGGGCGTGTCCACTGGCTTGTTCCTGCTCAGCTTGAGTTCTCCAACCTTCTACAGTTAGGATCTCTTGGCTACAGAACGAAGCCATTTGTAGTGGGCTGGAACTTCCTGTACCAGTGAACTTAATCATGACGATCTCCCAACATGCCCGCCCACAGGTCAGCCCGTGTGGGTGTTCCCACACTGGGACTCTCTTCCCAGATTCTAGGTTGTGTCAAGTCAAGGATCACAGCTGAGAACCACAGAAGGCCATCCATCACTCTGTGGCGGGACCATTGGAACACTTTCTCTTTTCTCTTCTCCCCTCCCTTCCTCTTCCCTCTTCTTGTCAGCCCCTTCCCTTTCCGTCTCTCCTCCTCCTCCCTACCTCTGGGGAGTAAACCTCTGAGTTACATCCACAGCCTTCTTTCTCCTTGTAGACTGGGTCTCACTGAATTGCCCAGAAGTCCCTAAAGTCACTCTGTAGCTCAGGCAGGGCTTGAACTAGGATTCTCTGACCGGAATCTCCTGGCATCACCAAAGGCTTCTAGCAGACTCCAGAACACACAACAACCCCTTCAGGGAAGAGAAAGAGTCAAACAGGGAAGCTATTCAGCCTTGGGGACCGTAATCATTCTAGAACCTTCTAGCTACACTGAAGCCTGACATTTGACACTTGAGCACAGGAGGGAGGGTGGCTCCCAAGTCCAGGGTCGGCCTGCAGAGGGCCTGCTTGCCCCCTACTGCCACACAGGATTCTCTCTCTCTCCTTGGCTCTGCTCCTTCAATGATTTTCAGAGCACGGCTTTAAAAACAGCTCCTCAGGGGAACTCTAAAAGAAATAGTTTTTGATAGAAAATCAGTGTCATCAAAAATAGGAAAAATAAAAATACTGATTTCCTGTCACCCAGAGAGAACCAACGTGGACGTCTTTCTCTTTCTTAAGCATACAGTCTGCTCTGTTGGCATGCTTGAACACAATTGCATTGCTTTATGGTACCTGTTTATAAATACGAGGGCTGGAGAGATGGACCTGTTGAGAGGTGGAGAGTACACACTGCTCTTCTCAGGGGCCTGGGGTCAGTGCCCCACACCCACCCATGCTAACCACCTGTGACTCCCGCTCCTTGGCTTTGCCAGGTTCCTGCTCTCAGATCTACTCGTACTTTAAAGTGCATTCTCCTCCACTTCCCAGAACTAAAAACTTAGGAAAGCAGACAGGTTGGTTATAGTGGCTCATCCCAGCAGCTGGGAGGTTGCAACAGGAGGATTGTGAGTTCTAGGCTAGTCTAGTACACAAAGATTCCATCTCAAGAAACCACGGCTGGGGAATTGGTCCAGCAGCAGAGAGCTTGCTATTGGTTTAAAGGTCTGACAATTTGAAAACATTTTTTTTTTAATAACTCTTTGTCTGCTCCATAGATGAGACATCTAACCCCAGCTCCTCGGCGGGCCTTCCCGAATGCCGTAGTCAATCAACCTTTGTCCTGCATGAGCCTTTGCGTGGAGATTGTGTCCATCTCAGCAAACCATCTTGCTTTCCCACCAATGTCGCCTACATCTGAAGAGCCGGGTGCGAACTGCTAGAGCGACCTGGACTTAGAGATGGGTTCCACGGCTACGGATGGAGGCATTGCCTTCAAAGACGGCAAAATGTCCTGGGCTTGAGCCTTTTCACTGTTTCTCGAACCAACACAGAGAGAGATTTCATCTCACCCTCATGCCATCACAGAAACAAGGAACGCTGGCGAGGATGTGGGGAGAGAGGAGCCCTCCTGCTCTCGGATGGGAACGTGCAGCCCCTGTGGAACAGTATGGAATCCCCAAACACTGATTTAGAAGTACATAGGAGCCAGCGTACCGCTCCCGGTCATTCATCACAAAGATAGATACACATCCATGTTTACTGCCGCACTAACTCATGAAGTTCCCAGCACCTCCTCTCAGCCCCACCCTAGCCTGTCTGGTCCTTCTTTCTTCCTCTCCCTCTCTCCCTCTCTCCCTCCCTCCCTGCACCACCTCCACTCCTCACTATAACCGCCCTTCCCTCCACTCCTCTCTGTTCTGAAACAGTCCTTGCAAAACGCCAAATCCATTGTCCTGTGCCCCGAATCAACTTCCGGTTTCACAAGTAATGTAATACAGAAAAGCATTTTCCTAATTAAAATAACGAAATACTGAAAGACCAGGGCACACCATTTATCCCCCGCTCTTGGACTGTCTGGTGTTCTCCTCCTCTCCCTATTGGAGCTGGACGGAAGTGAGAGAGAAGGCTAGGTCTTCCATGACAGACTTCAAATCGGCTGTTCAGAAGACTGAGCCTAAGAACTGGGCTAGCCCAGGCAAGCTCCAGCAAGTCGATTACTGATAGAAAAACAAAACAAAACCCAGGCTCCAGCCTTCATGCCCCATAACGGTTCGGGAATGCCAAGAGATAGATTAAGCTAAAGCTCATCTATGCTGGAGTTCACTTGATTATCCCTCTATTTTGGTAATGGGAGACCCAGCATGCTAGACTTCTGCAGAACAAAACACTCTGCGTTTACGTACTACTTGGGGATGGGGGGAGCGGGGAGGGTCATTCTTCAGTGAACCATGGACCCTTACAGAAGGAGCCGCGTGTTCCTTGCTTGCCTTGGGTGTGTGACAGGGACTTTTTAAACTGTTCTCCAGGCCTCCCCAGCACAGATGAACTGGGCTCACTTATCTAAAACTCTTTGGACGAATATGTATTTCTCCTTCACTTTAACGAACAGTGAAGCGCAGGACGACACCATTTACCGGTGGGGACGCTCCTTTCTCTAGGCCAGATACTGAGAAGCACTCCTAAGGCCATCACGGCAATGCATTGCCCCTTCGGGAACAGGCGCTGACACCCGGGTCCTCCCCCACGGACGGACAGACTCAGTAGTGAAATGCACTCTTGTCCCTCTGCTCTTGAGCAGCACTGGACAACAGGCTTCCTGTTTTGTTTTCTTGCTTCTGAGGTGTTTCCACTCTCTCATCCATCTTTCCTAGTCTTTCTGCCTCTGTCCTTTGCTCCATCTGCCCCGAGAGGCAGTCGCTGTCATGAATTCCGATCTTCTTCCTCTGCCTGAGTGAGTGTATAGGCTCTCCTGGTTCTCACAGCCATAAACCTCAGGGAACTTGGTGGAGATACTTTTAGGAGCCAAGTAATCCCAGAACCTGTGAAGTAGAAGCTGGGAGATGAGGAGTTCAAGGCCAGCCTGGACCACATAAGACCCGGTTTCAAAACAATGATGAAAAATTGATAAGTAAAACCCCAGGGGCATGAGCCCTGTCCCTCCAGCACCAAGAAGGATTCCACGCACAGCTCCAGCTCTGATGGCTTTCTTAGGATCCAGGACTCTATGCCTAATATTATTTTTTTTCTTTTTTAAGATTTATTTATTTTATTTATATACATACACTATAACAGCCATCAGACACACCAGAAGAGGGCATCAGAATCCATTAAAGATGGTTGTTAACCACCATGTGGTTGCTGGGAATTGAACTCAGGACCTCCGGGAGAACAGAGCGTGCTCTTTACCGTTGAGCCATCTCTCCTGCCCCCTATGCCTAATATTCTTAAGAGTTCTTTTTTTTTTCCCCCAGAAGAGCTGCAAATCTGAAAGTTCATGTTTCCTTAAGAGTTGAAAATAAATTTAAAAGAAAATTTAATCCCCATGGTTAATCACACTAAATACTGTGGCTCTCCTGCCAAGAAGTTAGACGTAGCTTCTATCTCAGACAAACTCACTTCCCTCTCGAAACCTTCCTCTTCTGAATTGTAACCTGCGAATCAGAAGCCAACCTTATGAGTCTGCCTGAGGGGTTGCTCCAGAATGCAGCGCAGAATGCAGAATGCAGAATGCAGAATGCAGAATACACCCTTCCATCCTCACAGCCCTCCCTGAATTGTATCCATCCCAGAGCATTTGAAGTGGCGTCCTTGCATGCCTATGGGGCACTCCTCCATTCTAGAACACCCTTGCCATCGATACTGTGACAGGAGGGTTGGAGAAGAAGAAGGAGGAGGAGGGAGGAGGAGGAGGGGGAAGGAGGGAGGAGAAGGGGGAAGAAGGAGAGAGGAGGGAGACACTTAAAGAGTAGTGAAGGAAGAATACAGTGGAGGTGGAAGAAGGGAAAGAAAAAGAAGAAAAGGAGAAAGATAATGAGACCAAGAGGAGGAGGAAGGTGGAGAGGGAAGAGGAAGAAGATGGAAACGAAACAGTGAGAAAGAGAATGGAGGAGGAGGAAGTGAGGGAAAGGGAAGAGATGGAAGAGGAAGAGAGGTACACAAGTCCTCCCCTGACTAGTCAGTATTCTGTTGTCCCAAAGCCAAGGTGTCTGTTGTGACCTCCTTTATTCAGTGTTCGATTGACCGAGCATTATACACTTTATCCATATTTATCAAATCAGCTATCATAGCAAAATGCAGACACCAGGCTTTCCTGAAAGAGCACGGTGTCTTCAGCCTCGGCTATAACCAAGAGGTTGGGGGGAGGGCACCTTGCAATCTTCTGTGCTCTCGGTGTTGTCCCACCCATTTCACACTCGAGCAACCTGACTGCCTGGCCCGGAGGGCGGAAGGCAGTTACAAGCCCCGAGGCACAGCCTACAGCTTAAGAGACCTGAGCGCGAAGCCCCGCCCCCAACTCCTCCTTCATCTGCATCCTTTCTCCCTGCACTCATGATGGCTGGCGAAGATGCGGCTTCTGACCCGAGCACAAGCTCCAAGCCGACACCACCGCCACTGTCACGGCTGTTGGAGTCACTTCAATCAAAGTGGTCTTGCGCCATTCTAGGGGGTCTTTCCTGGGGTTCAGTAAGTCTCTCCTCAGAGTGCTAATGAAACTGGACTTTCTCTGGACAGCACGTTTAAGCTGAAGGCAATGCTACTTGAGCTCTTCATTTCCTTCTTCGGAGCACCGCACTCAGCTCAGATTCCAACTGAGGAAGACAGCTCCTGGCAGACAAGCATGCCTGTCCTTTGAAATCCTGCAGAGGAATGCTGTGACTGCCCTGCACAGAGGAATGAATGCTTACATTCTTAGAAAGCACACACACCCAGAAGGAACACATGCGTCTCCCCTCAACTGCTATCGCATGCAATATATATAATCCTTGTTTTACGATGTGACAATTAGTTATGAATAAAATCTGCTAAAATGAATAATTAAATTTATTTGGGGGGAGGGAGCTGGAGATTCGCAGTTAAGAGAAGGCTTGTTGCTCTTGCAGAAGACCAGAGTTCAGTTCCTGGCACCCACATCAGGCAGCTCATAACCATGTGTAGCTTTAGCTCCAGGAGATCTGGTCCCCTCTTCTAGCCTCCTCCAGCACCAGCTACAGGTGGTAGACATGCAGACACACACACATACACACACACACACACACACACACACGCACACAAATAAAAATAAAGTTTTGTTTTTCTCTTAACAAAACTAAGTTAAAAATAGATTCTACCTGATTCATATTAAGGCTTTTCAAAGTGGTAAAGTCTACCAGACTCCTATCTGTATCCTGACTCCCTGCCTTTTTGGTCAGAGAGTAGCAATTGTCATGTGGAGGGGATTTAAAACTACATGTCACAACCTCCTTTACAAATAAGAGTGCCATTTAAGAGTCCTCTAGCCAATGAGATGCCAGAAGTGGTTGGTAGGGAGCTTCCCAAACACTACCTTAAAGGTGAAGGTGGGCCTTGTGTAGGTGACTGCAAGCCAGTAGATCGGGCATGTCCCCCTTCCTGTGACATGGCCCATAAAGGAATGGCCTCAAAGCCTGGCCTTGCACTGCCATCTGCCTCCAGAGAGCAAAGACGAGTCATCCCTAAGCTGCTGGAACCTGTATTTTTCTACTAAACGCAGGTAAACCATGTGTGGTTCAAAGCTGTTTTGAATAAATGAAGAAGAGAGGAGAGGTGGGGTTGGAAAAGGAGGAGGAAGAGAGGGAGGAAAGAAAGGATGAAGAGGAAGAGAAGAAGGATGAGGAGAAGGGGAGGAAGGGGAGGAGATGGGGGAGGGGAGGAGAAAAAGAGATGGGAAGATAAAGGGAGGAGTGCAGAAGAGGGGAGGAGAGAAGGTGATAAAGAGAAGAGGGGGGAGGAGGGAAGAGGGGGAGAGGAAGGATGAGGGGGGAAGGGAAGGGAGGAGGAGAAGGCAAGATCTTTCTTCCCTGACTAGCCCAGTAAACCAGCACAGGTGGAAGGAGGTACTAATTAAGGGCTAGCTGTAAATAAATTATTTTACTTATAGCATCTCAATTTCTTCAGGTGTGCTTTTCATCATTTCTGTCTTTTAGCTCAAATAAACTCCAATATGAAAATTATTTGCTGTGCATTTAAAAACACCTACACACTCAGCCGGGCGGTGGTGGCGCACGCCTTTATTCCCAGCACTTGGGAGGCAGAGGCAGGCGGATTTCTGAGTTCGAGGCCAGCCTGGTCTACAGAGTGAGTTCCTGGACAGCCGGGACTACAGAGAAACCTTGTCTCAAAAAAAAAAAAAAGAAAAAAAAAGAAAAAAGAAAACCACCTACACAGATGTCTGAATCACTTGCCAAATTTAAGCCCCAATTCTTATTTCCATTTTGACTGAAAGCAAAATGTTCCTTCTAGGGTTTGGGAGCCACTCAGCTTCCCACATTGAATGATGCAACTCGAGCGTATCCTCATTAACATTCTAGGTTTTTCTGTAGTCTCCTCTGCTCCATACATTCACGATGACCATTACAATCACTGACTTTATGCTAACCCCGCTGCGCTGTTTCTGGGGACGGGGCCCTTCCAGTAGCTGTGGCTATGGACTGTCTGAGTAAGTGCTTCAGTCCCTCACTTGTTTTTGAGCTGAGGGCCAGCCTGACCTCGCGGCATGGCTGTACATGACTCACAGTCAAAGTGAGAGTTTCATCACTAAGTGTGGCTATGTTTGCCGTAGCTGTTTTCCCTCTACCAGATTATTCAAATACCATCTGGCTGAAGTCAAGTTGTCCCAGAACCCACAGAATATCTACCATGGTCTCTGCTGGACCCCTGAAAACTCAGCCATGTTGTAATCTCCTTTGGAGACTGTGCAATGATTACACGCTGTCAGGCCAGCCTCTCCTTCTGTCTCCTGTCCTCCCGGGAGGACCCTGATGCCTCCCTCTAACCACCGCCTGTGCCTTATCTCCCCACAACCTTTGCTAAGCCAGAAGTCAAACTAGAGGCCACTTCCCCAAGTGCCCCATCTCCCTTCTTTTCCCTTTGACACTTCGAGATAGGTCCTCAGCAGATTGTCTTTCCCGATCTAACACAGCCCCACTGTGTCTTTGGGGACTTTGTGACATCACCCAAGAATGTATCCTTAGAAACAAAACTGCAAAACCCAGAACACCAGGAGACAATTAAAGAAATTTTCAATGGTGAGATCACAAGTAGAGAGTTCTCCTTAACGGGCAGAACTTTCACAGACTCAGCACACTCCTGAGGCGGTTCTGCAAACAAGCTAAAAAATACCCTTTCCTGACTGCCCAGGCCAGCACCATGCGAAGGAAGGCCACCTTTAAGACAGAGCCTGTCTTGAATGAACAGTGTACAGAGCACGCCACCAAGCTTTGGCTGTCCCCAGGGAAAGATGTGTTCAGCGGGGTCTTCTTCCTCTGTTAGTTTCTTCCTTCCCCTTTTCTTTCTTCTCTCTTTCCTCTCTCTCACTTCCTTCTCTCTTTCCTTTCTCTTTTCTCTTTTCTTTCCCCTCTTTTCCTTTTTCTTCCTCCCTCTCCCATCTGTCTTTTCTTTCCTCTCCCATTTCTTTCTTCTCTCTCTCTCATTTCTTCTTTCTCTTTCCTCTCATTTCTTTCTCTCCTCTCTCATTTCTTCTTTCTCTCTTTCCTCTCTCTTTTCTCCTTTCTTTCCCCTCTCTTTTCCTTTTTCTTCCTCCCCCTCCTGTCTTTTCTTTCCTCTCCCGTTTCTTCTCTCTCTCATTTCTTCTTTCTTTCCTCTCTCTCTTCTCCTTTCTTTCCCCTCTCTTTCCCTTTTCTTCCTCCCTCTATCACTTGTCTTTTCTTTCCTCTCCCGTTTCTTCCCTTCCTCTCATTTCTTTCTCTCTTTCCTCTCCTTTTCTTTTCTCCTTTCTTTCCTCCCTCCCTCCTTTCTCCTCCTTCCTCCCTCTCATTCTTTTCTCATTCCTGTCTCTCATTTCTTTTCTCTTTCCTCTTTTCTCCTCTTTCCTCTTTTTTCCTTTTTCTTTCTTCCTCCCTCTCTCTCGTTCTGTCTTTTCTCTCTTTCCTCTCTCTCATTCTCTGCTCTTTCTTCCCGTTGCAGAGCTGCAGATGGACCAAGTATGTCCAATCACTTGCTCCACCTGAGCCACACCCTCCTCGCCTTTACTATTACGACTGTTACTATTGTGACACCAAGTCTCAACAGTGAGTTCACTCTGTATGTAGCCCAGGCAAGCCTTGAACTTGCAAGCCTCCTGCCTCAGCCTCTCGAGTAGTGGGCATTAACCAAACCCACTTGAGTTCTTCTTCAATCAATAAATTCCCACTGTTCATGATGGCAACACACTCATAATTCCAGTACTTAGGAAACTGGGGCAGGAGAATAGCCATGAGTTTGGGGCTAGCTTGGGCTACATAGTGAGTATTTGTCTCTAAATAAATACATAAA
>JADRCC010573513.1:0-20257 GCA_019843855.1 Hylomyscus alleni | reverse complement strand
AAAAAAAAAAGATGGGCCATATGTGTGGCAAAGTATTGAGCAATTATGGATGTACCGTGGTTTATTGTAGTATGTGTAACATTTTCAAAATGAATAACTAAAAATATAATCCTGTGATTCTCATACAATTTTTCCATAGACTTACAACGTATAAAGGGCTAACTCCGAAGTGTGTCAGGAACTCCTGCAGAGGAAGATAGGTTGGCCTGGCAGTTAAGAGTGCTTACCTGCCAACTGCAAGCGTGAGGATCAGAGTTCAGAGCCCCAGCACCCATGAAAGGAGTTCACCCTCCAGCCCTCGGGGAATCTTTGCAGCAACCTGGCTACCCAACTAGATAAATTTGTAAGCTCTGGGTTCAAGAGAAAGGCCTTGCCTTAGTGAGTAAGTTGAGAGCCATTAAAGAAGACTCCCAACATCAATGTTGGGCCTCTACATGCATACCGACACATGTGCACACACACACACACACACACACACACACATATATGTATATATACATATATATGTATATATATATATATAAACACACAAAGACATGCATTCACATATATGCATACCACGCATGCATATACAGAAACAAGTGAAAAAAGATACACGATTGGCTAACAGGTATGTAAGAGGTGCTCGGCAACACTAAATCAATAGGGAGATGAAAATCCAAACCACAAAGAAACTCAAGCTCACACGCCTGAGAATAGCTATTATCAAAATGCTGGGAAAAGGGCTTGAGGATGTGGCTCAGTGGTAGAGCACATGTGTGATACATGTGAAGCTGTGGAACCTTGCACACTGTTAATTAGAATGTAAATTGGTACAGTCATCATGGATGGATTAAGACGTTTCCTCAAAAAAAAAAAAAAAAGTAGGGCTGGTGAGATGGCTCAGTGGGGAAGAGCACCAACTGCTCTTCGGAAGGTCATGAGTTCAAATCCCAGCAACCACGTGGTGGCTCACAACCATCCGTAATGAGATCTGACGCCCTCTTCTGGTGTGTCTGAAGATAGCTACAGTGTACTTACATATAATAAATAAATAAATCTTTAAAAAAAAAAGTAGAAGTAGAACTATCATATTATGCAATGGTTCAAACTCTAGAGACATGGATCTCCAGAGGAATTGGAGGCAGCTCTCCTAAAGGAAAATGTGTATCTTGTGTCACGCTACAACATCACTTACAACAGCCAAGACAGGAAGCAACCTAACCATCTATTGATGAATAGGCACATTAAGAAAAATGTACCATGTACATAAAACACAGTATTATCCAGCCATAAAAGAAGGAAATCCCGCCATGGGTAACGACATAGAAAGAGGCTGAGGACAGGATGTCAAGTGAAGTAAGGCCGGTATGGAAGGGATCTATTTGACTCTGATGATGATGCCGGGGATGTGAGATAGGGGCATAGTGCTGGGCAGCTGGCACAAAATGCAGCCAGTCCGCAGGATGGGCCCTATCCAGGAGGCACACGACACTGTGTTCTATACTAGAACTGCGGAGAGGGCAGCACTTAGGCCAAGTGCCTCACAAGATGGAGGAGGAGGGAGAGAGGAGGAAGAGGCCGCAGCAACAGTGAAACGCAGCAACTTGAGGGGAGTAGATTTGGGCACAAACATTCGGGATGGCTCCACAGCTGCATACACACCTCTGAGTGGATACAGTCTCTGTGTTAGATGTGACAACTTCT
This sequence comes from Hylomyscus alleni, assembly GCA_019843855.1. Classification (NCBI taxonomy): domain Eukaryota; kingdom Metazoa; phylum Chordata; class Mammalia; order Rodentia; family Muridae; genus Hylomyscus; species Hylomyscus alleni. Next base: position 18,571 of record JADRCC010573513.1, on the reverse strand, counting down.
TGTAGACATGACACACAGACACACCCAGAAACAAGTCACCTCTTCCTAGAACATAGACGCCACAGACAGTTGCCTACAGTAGTCTAGGAAGGGCATCCATGTCTGTCAAGTGTGGGAGCGAGGTCTTGTGTTCTGTGGGCCCCCGCGAGGACTTCAAGGGAGGATGTAATGTGTTCCATGTCCTAAGAATTGTGGCTGGTGACACACAAGATAGACGTTAAAACAACTACCCCGTGGTAATGAAATCCTTGTGTGTGTCTTTTGGGTTTTTTGTTTGGTTGGTTTTTTTTTTTGTTTTTTTGGTTTGTTTTTTTGGTTTTTTTTTTTGTGTGTGTGTGTTTTGGGTTTGGGGGTGGGTGGTTTGTTTTGGTTTTTTGGGTTTTTTGGGGTTTTTTTTTTTTTTTTTTTTTTGGTTTGGGTTTTTTTTTCTCTGGAAAGTCACTGTCACAGACATATTCCCAGCAGGTAGTGACAACAATGCCACTCAGCAATAATCCATGAAATTGTCCCTCCTGAGCAGCAACAACAAAAAGAAGTTATTCTAAGTAACAGAAGCCACAGTGTGACATCATCTTAAATCGCGGGCACAGGTTCATCCTCTCTACTGATTAAAGAATTAAAAGGTTAAAAAAAGTGATGTTACCAGAAATCTTGGGGAGTCCCAGCAAATCAGGGTCCTCTTTTGGGAATCTTAGTCTCTTCAATAAAACCATTTAAGAACAGACACAAACAGAGACTCTGGGACAGAAAATGGACTGAAGTAGAAACTTGAGAACCATATATTAGAGTCGAAGGAAAAGGGCAGAGCAGGCCAGCTGTAAATTTCACAGTTGCCGGGAGGAGGAGACAGGAGAAAATAGGCTGGTGAGGACGCCAGCCACCTGCTCTCAGGTGACACAGTGGGAGCGATGAGCTCTCAAAAAGGAACGAGGGGAGCTGGAGAGATGGCTTAGTAGTTAAGAGCACCCACTGCTCTTGCAGAGGACCTGGGTTAAGTTCCCAGCACCCACACAGGAGCCAACAAGCTTCCCTAACTCCGGTTCCATGGGCTCTGACATCCTCTTCTGGCCTCCAAGGCTACCAGGCACACACACACATATACAAAGACACTCAATAAAAAGGAGCAAGGAAGGGGCTGGCGAGATGGCTCAGCGGGTAAGAGCACTGACTGCTCTTCCGAAGGTCTTGAGTTCAAATCCCAGCAACCACATGGTGGCTCACAACCACCCGTAATGAGATTTGATGGCCTCTTCTGGCGAGTCTGAAGACAGTTACAGTGTATTGTGTATAATAATAAATAAATCTTTAAGGAAACCCAAACACATCAATTTAAGAGATTAAAAGCATACTTGGGCTCTGGCCAGCATTAGGGCTTTCTGAGTTAGAACTTAGACAGGTAGACAAACCCAGCTAACCCCTGTGGTAACTGTCTTAGTCAGGGTTTCTATTCCTGCACAAACATCATGACCAAGAAGCAAGTTGGGGAGGAAAGGGTTCATTCAGCTTCCACTTCCACACTGCTGTTCATCTCCAGGAACTCACACAGGGCAGGAACCTGGAGGCAGGAGCTGATGCAGAGGCCATGGAGTGTGCTGCTTACTGGCTTGCCCCCCTGGCTTGCTCAGGCTGCTTTCTTATAGAACCCAGGACAGCTAGCCCAGAGATGATACCACCCACAAGGGGCCCTCCCACCTTGATCACTAATTGAGAAAATGCCTTACAGCTGGATCTCATGGAGGCATTTCCTCAAGGGAGGCTCCCTTCTCTGAGATAACTCCAGCTTGTGTCAAGTTGACACACAAAACCAGCTCATAGGGAGTGCACTAAGAAGCAGGAATTCTAGGATGGAAAAGTACATTATCTTAAAGTAAACCCACTTTCCCAGGGGTGGTCCCCTAGCCAGGTTCACCGGATCTTCCCCACTGGATTAACCCTGAAGGGAATAGACAAGGGCCTGTCTCCATCTGGAGGTAGGTTCCGATCTAAAAACAGCTCATCTCACACCTTCAGGAGCCTGCCGATGCGGGCAGTCATTTCTAAAATGACCGTCCTTTTTCCAAACGCTCTTGAGACGCTTCTTGGAGAGGTGTTCTTATTGGATAAAGGTGTGTCACATACACACACACACACACACAGGGACTTGAGAACTTTGGGTATTGTTCCTTGTCAGCTGCCTTCCCCCACCCCCTAGACATTTGTGTGCATGTGAAGTGTGGAGGACAACCTCTGGTGTCATCCTCAAGAATGTCACCCATCACCCTTGAGACAAGGTCTCTCTTTGACCTGGAGCTCACGGCTTAGGAATCCTCCTGTTTCGGCCTTGCCAGCACTGGGATTACAAGTATATACCACCACACCTGGCTTTTTATGTGTACGCTGGGGATCTAAACTCGGCTCCCATGCTTACATGGGCTGGCCCTGACTGCCATCTCTCCGTCCTCTAGTTGGTAATTTTTTATGAAGTAGTGGCATTTGATTATAAAATGGACTTTGTAGTTCATTAAATACTCTCGTTCCCCGACAGCTGTCAGTTGTTGCCAATAGCTCCTCAGGTAGGTGAGGGTCTCATGAGGAAGAAGAGAAGGGAGGGAAAGGAGAGAGGGAGAGAGGGAAGGAAAGGAGGGAGGGAGAGAAAGAGGGAAAGAGGGAAGACAGGGCAGAAGCTAAACCAAACTAACCCAATGAAACAAGGAAAAAAACTAGCATCTCCAGCCTGCTCTTCCTTAAACACTGAAGTGACGATGCAATGCATGCCCCACCTTCAAACAACTGGAGAAGGGGATACGGGCAGACATGGAAAGATTAAGGGTTGACTCTGCCACTCAAAAGTGCAGGAGGGGGGTCCCAAGAAACCAAGCTCCCAGGAAACTGACGACTTCATTCTACTGTATTTCGATATACTGAAATTTTTTAAGCCAGAAATAATTGGGCCCCTGTAGATCATTTTTACTGATGTGTGATGCAATTGTTTTATAGCATCATCAATAAGGGGCTGGGAGAATACTTGTATAAGGACCCCGATTTCAAATTCCTAGAACCCATATAAAAAAGCCAGTATGGTTGTGGACCTCTATAACCAACACCAGGGGGGCGCAGGGACAGGAGGGTCATTGGGTTTTGCTGGCTGCCAGCCTAGCTCTAGGTTCAGTAAAAGACTCTTTCTCAGGGGAGTAAGTGGGCAGTGATACAACGAGCACCTGGCGTCCTCCTCTGACTTCTGGGAATGTGCATAGGGCACAAACCTATCCGCAAGCGCGCACGCGCGCGCACCCCCCCCCCCCCCCCCCCCCCCCCCCCACACACACTTCCACATATACAATACATAAATATTAAAAAAAAAAAGTTTTGCATTCCATTTGCCACCGGCCCCACACAAATAGTCAGCTCCCCTCCCTGCCCTGAACAGCGGCAGTAAAAACAGATACAAGCCTGTTGCCTGAAAGCTTCTGTATTCCTTGGAAAGTGTTCCAACTTCAGGTCCCTGTGCGCTGCCTCCCCACAGCCGTCTGGCAGCACTGGGGGCCTCTCTCCTCTGAGCTTACCTTTCAGAATGGCCTGGCCCTACCCTCCTTTCATCTCACTTCTCCAGACTGGATTCCTTAAGGAGCCACCTGGTGCGATGAGGTCACACCCCCTCCTAAACAGCCCTCACCTGATCCCTTGTTAATGAGAAAATAACAGTGTTCCCCTAGACAGACCGCCAAGGCTGCCAAGCCTTGGGGGACTCTGCTGTGTCACTCTCAGGCTGGAGGGACATTTCTGAAAGAGTAGGGGTGTGTGGTGCCTTTGAGCCATCGATTCGGTGCATTCTTTAGATGGGTGTCCAGAAGAACACCAGCACTGCGAACTTAAAACTCCCCAGTGGTTGTGGCAGTAGAAGAGCCATGGGTTTCTCAAAGGCACTTAGAGCTGATTCTATTCTGTCATCCAGCATTGGCTTAAGCATCCCCTCCATACCCAGGTCTTACAATCCCTTTTCTATAGTCTAGAGAGGTGGAGAGCCTTCTATGCACCAGTTGGTGTCTGTGTTTGAGTTCTACTTGTGGCATCTCATCATGTGTATCACTGGACAAGAAATGGAATTATCTCCCTGCCAAGTGCATAGAAGGTTTGGGCATTGCTTCCATCAACCCCGGTCAATCTTGACACAGGTCAGCAAATGGGGTCTAAAAGATAAGATTCCCAAGCTGGAAAGATGGCTAGTGGATAAAGTGTTCACCACACAAACGTGAAGACCTAAGTTCAAATCCCCCCAGAAGCTATGTAAAAGCCAGGCACAGTAGTTTGAGTCTATAATCCCACTGTTTCTATAGCAAGATGGGAGTCAGAGACAGGAGCATCTCTGAAAGCTCCCAGGCCAGCTACCCTGGTGTACATAGTAGCATGGAGAGTTGTCCTCTAATCTCCATGAGTGTCATGGCAGACATGTGCCTGCACCCATACGTGCTAACACACGCAAGCACACTCCCATCTAAAAGGAAAATTTGAATACGGTCAGCTCTTTGGGTAGAAAGGACTTAGTCAACTGTGGAGCATTACAAAATGTGACCTATTCTTAGTCCTACTTCTCTAGTTTCGATGGAGTTGGAAGTGCTTCACCTGGAGTCAAGACTTTCAGAAAGAATGCTGCATGGGAGGAACCTCCTCAGGCACTTGGGGAATCACAAGTCCAGGGATCCTAATACATTGGTTCTGGGCTCTCAGCCCCCCACTAGCAGCTAGTGTCTTTCTTTGTACACTGTTTCCATTACCCACCATGCCTCTGCATCTCCGTTCCACTTACCCCAGCACAGTGCATGTTGACAATAAGCAATGCCCCAAGAATGATGTCATGTGGTCATGTTTCATTTCTCAGGACTCAGCGATGCAGAGAGCCAGGCTGGGCCTCCCTCTCCACAGAGGGCATTAGCTGTGCTTCCTCCTGTGGCGTGACCATGACAATGCTTGAGAGTCCCTAAGCTTGTAATGCTAAGCCTCAGACAAGGGGGAAGTGAAGGAAAACAAACCTGACCCTCTCCCGGGATTAGGTTGTGTAACCCCATTGTTCAGCGTTGGCCTTTAAATGCCAATGCTAAATGTTAAGGATTAATTTCAAATAACGACATCTTAAAGAAACGGTGAATAAAGCAGACGTTTATTTTCGTGATGATAGCACTTGAAATAACAGCAGGAACTTCAGGTGAGGGGGCTCCTGCTTGTCATCTCAGCATTTGGGAAGTAGAGGCAGGAGGAGCTTGAGTTCAAGGTCAAGGACATCCTTGGCTGTGTGGTTATTTCCAGGACAGTCAAAGCTAGAGACCTTGTCTCAAAACAGAAGTAAAGTAAAATAAAAATAAACTATCACAGGAAGATCGTGGTCCAGTGCCCGCCTCCCCCATTTCCCAGTTATTTTAGTATTTGATCACGAAAACTACACATGAAGTCCAAATGACTCACCCACGTAGCCCCTCAGTTAGGTGGCTAAGTCCTGTTAAATACTGCGCCTTACACAGCTTCACACTTCAGAGAGCCAAGAAGGGCTGTGGCAGGGGACACCTGGCCTGAACTGACATCAGAGACAAAAGTGAAGTTCTTCAGCTGTCACCTGCACGGGGATGCAGACAGGCCTACTCCTCAGCTGCCCCTTCCAGGACGTGCTTAAAGGAGAAGGGGGAGAACTTGGAGCCGGCCCCCTCGTAGAACTTGTTCTGGAATTCCACCCTGTGGTAAGAGGGAAGAGCACGAAAAGCAGATTGAAATGCCAGCCAGAGGCTGGGCCGGCAGGAGCAAGGTGCAGAGCAGAACACCATGGGAACCACATGACCTTTCGAGTCTCCTAACCACACCTTCTCCCTCCCACCTCTCTTCCTCAGGCTTCACGGGCCATAGCACATCCTTCCCCCACATCGTGAACTTCCACAGCCTCCACCCAAGCAAGCATGCACCCCACCCCCACCCCATGCCCTACTTGGTCATCACAGTACATGAGGCGGCAGCTCTCTATGTGGCTGTGCATGGCTTCCCATCTCCACCCTGACTTCTAATTTCGGAGTCCAGAATGAACAGAAGTTTGGCCTGTATTCTCTCTCTCTCTCTCTCTCTCTCTCTCTCTCTCTCTCTCTCTCTCTCCCTTCTCTCCTCCCAGCTCCTCCCCCCGCCCAACCCCTACCACTCCTACTCTCATCTCCCTTCAGAAAAGGGCAGGCCTCCCAGGGATAGCAACCAAACATGGCATATCAAGCTGCAAGCTGCATATTGGCCTGCGTTTGTTTAGAGTCACTTCATGAGCAATGTCACCCTCATGCATTTCTGTGTTGTGCTGTTACAGAGGTGTGCTTCATGCAATCAAGGGAAATGTTGACAAGGTGACAGGAGATGCTTCAAATCTCTCCACTGAACATGTAAACATAAAAGTATATTTTAGGGCTGGAGAGGTGGCTCAGTCTTTAAAAGCACTGGCTGCTCTCTCACAGGAAGACTTGGTCCCCAGCACCCACATGGCAGCTCACAAGTATGTATAACTCCAGTCGCAGGGAATTTGATGCCCTCTTCTGGCCTCCACAGGCACCGCATACATAAGGTATATAGACACTGGCAAAACACTCATACGCATAAAAAGAAAAAAAAATCAAAATAAAAAAGTTCCCTAACAATAGCAGCCTCGATGTGTACTAAGGATGGTCGGAGTGGCTTTAAGACAACCTAGCTTCACCAATAGTCTCTGGGTCTCTGTGGATGATAAGGGCTTCCTGGGGCACTCTGCTGTTTCCTCTGCAGAGCTGAGTGGCTTGTTTCTACTGCTGTAACTCCTGCCCTGAACAGCCACAGTGTCTAGGCACCCTACTCTATTCACAGGCTCTCTACAAGCCTGCTTCGGACCTGCCACCTGACCTACTCTAAAGCCAGCCCTAGTAACAAGAGAGCAAAGTGGCACACTGAGAGCAAATGAGAGCTTCCTGACAGGGCAGCCTGCACATCTGCAGACATGTGAACATACGTTATATCACGCATGCTATATAGAGGGATAACTAAGGTTCCACAATTGGAGTTACACTGTGACTCTGGCCAGCCAGCCCTGCAGATGGCCCTTCCCCAACTCAGCCCCCAGCTCCCTGGGGACAAGCAGGCTTACCAGTGCAGCCGGAGGGCGTGCAGAAAGGCTGAGAGGCCCTCCATGACGAGGAGGATGGCGACAGTGAGGACGGCGAAGACCGCAAAAATGATGAAGACGCCAACGAGCCCTCCCCAGCCTTGAAGGCGCAGGCCGATGCTCATCACCATGGTCCAGAGCACCTCAGACAGCTCTGTGGGAGCAAGGAGGGGACGGACATTCTCAGCCTCCAGCTCAGCTGTGTCACATACACGTCTGCTCAATACACATCCTCCTCAGTCTATCACCTCTGATGCCAGGGTGCCTCTGAGGGTTCTGCAGGAGCTTGACCACCACAGCTTTGATCACTGCGGTGGGGGCTTCCAACAAGAAGAACCACACAAACGCTCAGCACCACACCCATCACCAGGGAAAGTAAGCCAGCTAGAGCTGTCTGCAGGCAGCAAGAGGAACAAATCTGAATAACATGAGATGGGCACAAAAAATGCTAAAGCTAAAAGAATGCACGAAGCACGGTTTGTCTGCAGCCCTCCCTGGGCTGATGTGTTGACATCTGAACTTCCGAAGTCACAGTGTTTGGAGACAGGGTCTTGGAAGGGAGGTGACTGGAAACTCGAGGGGGGGTCCCTTTGCCATGGGATTAGGGAAATTAAGGGCTGGTTCACTCTAATGGCTCAGCTCTCACTCCCCCACACCTCTGTGGAGGAAGTTAGAAAGCGAGCTTCCACCCTAGCCCACCCATACTGGCACTCTCATCTCAAACTTCCAACCTTGCCGGGCAGTGGTGGTGCATGCCTTTAATCCCAGCACTTGGGAGGCAGAGGCAGGAGGATTTCTGAGTTTGAGGCCAGCCTAGTCTACAGAGTGAGTTCCAGGACAGCCAGGACTATACAGAGAAACCCTGTCTTGAAAAACCAAAAAAAAAGAGAAAAAAAAAAATCAAACTTCCAACCTTCAGAACTATAAGAAAATCAGTGTCTGGCTAAAGCCACACAGTCTGAGGTGGCATTTTGTCACACTAGGTCCAAGCTAAGATTCTGGTCACATAAATTCAGAAGCATGGGAAACTATAATAGGTTGCTTACGGACCAGAAAGACATCAAGGAAAAATGTTAAGTGACCCAGGGAAAGCACTTCTGCTTATGGATACAGTAAGCCTGATCTCCAGGTAATAATGGTTGCCAACTCCTCCCCCTTCTCGCTGCCCCACGCATTCCTGGGTTGTACACTCACCTGCGTGAGCCAAGCTGAGGGCCCAGAGTCGAAGGTACGAGGCTGTATTGGAGATGCAGCCCAGGCAGTACTCAATGGTGTGGATGGCTTGGTGGACAAAGATGTCTCCAAAGTTGAACTGCGACAGAGCATTTTCTATCTTATTTCGTTAAGTTCTTTCTCTGCCTTCCCTCTTCCTTTTATAGTGAGAACATTAAAATCTAATCTTCCTTTTTATTACAGTAATCTACATATTTATGGTGTAAGATATATTATAACAAGTCCTCATCATATCGGGGTAATTGGAAGGCTTTGAACTCCTGTCTTCCAGTTAGTTACAAACTATATCATAGATTACCACCATCCAGAGTCACCATGGGCGGGGATGGAAGGGGAGGAATGGGGACATGGGAAGGGAATGGGAAGACACCCAGCAAGAAGAGTCAAGAATTCTAACATTGGCTTAAGGCCTTTTTTCCTTCTCAGCTGCAAACCTGCAATTTTCTAGAAATCTCACCAAAAAAAAATTCAAAATCCACCTACAGCAAAGGGCATGCCCTAAATCCCTTGTACAACTCTGGTGACTTACTGGTTGTAATATCCTCCAGCGTACCTCTGGAGCCAGCCTGCAATCTCACCAGAAAGAGAGGAAAGGAGAAAAGAGCGGGGAGAACCCTTTGAATTGAACGGCGACTGTACTGGCCGACACACAGAGTGCTTCAGGATTTTGAGGAAGGTCTCCTACCCAGTTGGGGTCAGGGATCATTCAGGACTCAAAGTGCTGGAGCCTCAGAAGCTGCCAAGGATGGCACTGATAACACTGGGTTGGAGGACAGGGTAGCTGACTTACAGGGGCTGAGTCTAAGGTGACAGCAAGCTACACGGGAAGAAGCATAGAGCAGGGAATTCTAGGCCTGAGACTAGGACTTAGAAAAGCCAGATACATTATGTGGGAGAAAAGGGTTGTGATCCACAGTAATCCACTGCTTACTTCAATCCCTCGAGCTAGACACTAGCTGTGGCACCAGAGACGGTACCAGTGCTAGGCTCATACAATGTTGCTGATGCTTGGGGATGAGGTTCTCAGCTCAAGGGACCCTCTAGGCTGCTGGGCCGATAGGTTGGTTGGTCCTCACACGCTCTTAAAGATAACAGCAGTAACTGGCCAAAATAGTCAAGCATTTTCAAATTCGATGTTAACGACTTGTTCTGATCCACTTAGCTATCTCTCTTCCCCTGGGCTTTCTGAAACCTTCCTAGGCTGAGACCAGCAGACGCCTCTAGACCGTGCACGAGTTCATTCAGTGTGGTTAGTGTCTGCAACCTCGTGATTGTAAAGATCATATCTCAACTCTAGACTCGACGCAAACGGAGAGGCTGGCCTTGGGTACTCAGTCTCAGCTACCTCCTCCTCGTGGCCGTCCTTCATCCCATGGGCACCTGCAGTCTTCTTAGCAGAGGGGCCGGAGTGGTCAACCTCCACGGCACCCTCAGGGATCGTGAAAGACCGCAGCTGTTGACAAGCAAGGAGAGGAAGGCACCTTTCAGCTTGGCCTCCAAGGTATTAAAGTATAAACAAAATAGTGGCCCTCATTCAGTGTCAGCTAGGTATGTCTTATTGTGATTATTTGGCCTTTTGCTATGTTATTTTCCTTCTCCAGATCCCACATAAATGATAGTAGGGTCTGGAGAATAGCCACCTTACATTAAAGTAGAATTTAGTGCCTACGGGCCATTGAAGGCATCTAAAACCTCAATACAGTCTGCTGTATCTTCTGCACTGACGGAAGAAATCAGGGAGACATCCATGTTCCCTAGGAGGAGTTAATCTCCCCAAACACTATATGCTTTACATTACTATGCACCCTGGGTATATCTGAGGCTCAAGTCAAGTTAGACAAAAGAAAAAAAATATTGATTGAAGTTGATATTTGGCAGGGAGTTATCCATAAATTAAAACTGATTTATTTGAATGTGCCTATTATGAGGGTTTCTTAAGATATAGGCTGTAGCAACATGGAGTGAAATCACCCTTTAAAAGTAAAATCGTATGGGGACCATATTCCTGTAATCCTAGTAGTAGGGAAGCAGAGGCAGGAGGATTGCTTCAGGTTGAGGCTAGCCTGGGCTACATAATGAATACCAGACCAGCCAAGGTTAGATTGTGAGACTGTGTCCTTAAAAAACAAAAGGTAAGCCAAGCGATAGTCTAGATGTTTAGTAATCTTCAAATTAATTCTGAATAATTAATCCAGAATTAATTCTGGATAGGACACACACACATATCCTATGAACAGAGTCTAAAGAACTCAAGACTTACTGTGTTTGGGAAATGAACGGTCCTTGTGCTGGAAGTTAAGGGCCCTCGTGGGACTGTCCTGAAGGACACACTCTTGAGACCTCCCCAGGCCCTGCAGGGAAGACCACTACTCGCTCTCCACCTGAGACTTCATTTCTAGGGATCCACAGTGGGCAAACTAAAAGCCAGCACTTACCTGAGATTTCTGGTGCTTGGCTCTAAGAACAAATGGCTTAATCAAAAGCATCCACGGCACAGACACCAGCGCTATAATGACAAAGAAAGTCTGGACTTCTTGCTGTAAGATCAAAATGATGGCCAGTCACTAAGATGACCACGCAGTGCCCTTCCCATGCACAGTGGGATTCCCCCAGGCTCAAGGGGTGAAGATGGGCACTTCAGCACCCCCTGCACCATCTAAAGCTTCCCCACAAATCACCCTCACTTGTGCCGCACTCCTAGTGTAGACAGAAATGCTGCCCTGCGGTGCTCTGTGTGCACAGAAGGATAGAAGCCATTTCTGCATGGCTCACTCTCTGTGTAGCCCTTGCGATATTCTCACAGCATATAGAGCCAGTCGAGTCCTCTAGGGGCACGCAATGAAGACAGCTCTACGATTCCTTCCCCTTTAACTCTGCTACATGACATAGTTACCCTGGTTGCAGAAGAAAACTGGCAGGTCACATGACTCCAACCATCTCTCTGCTGAAAGCCTTGGTCATCTTATATTCAATCAATAATTACATATTTCTTCCCGTGTGAGGTAATTATTTGAGCTCTCTCATCCTCCTTTCCTTCCCCCTCCCCCTTCAAAAAGGAACCCCCACACCCTCTCCATGGCTTTCTGCCTCATGTCCCCTCATAGGTTGGAATGTCTGCCAAACACTTAGAGCCCAGTCTCTCATGGTTCTCCCTTTGATCACGACTGAGATCCAAGAGGAATCGCCAGCTTCATATTTCCTTTCAGGCCCCCCTACTTTGTTTTTTGTTTGTTTGTTTTTTGTTTTTTGTTTTTTTACACATTCCTCATCCACATTCCCCAGTTCCGAGGAGCGATTCAGCTGCTCTTGTGGAGAGAGGGGAGGGTGCCTTGACTTAGGGCAGGGACAGTAAACTGCTCCAGAGCTAAGGAAATGCAGCAGGTGAGCCTTCCAGTTTCCTCAGTTGCTCTCAACATTCCTGTCAGGTGATGGTGTAGGGCACTGTTAGCAACACAAGCTACCCAGTGGAAACATTTTATCCCTATTGGCTTAGTCTCCTCCCCTCCATTTTCCATGCTCAAAAGAGGGAGGAGCCACGTGTCCTCACCCTGTTCTTACCCAATGAAGCCCCTGCACATAAATCTACCTCACTGCCACTTCTCCTTCTTTTCAACCAGACCTCCAGTGCCTAGACCTAGCGAGGGGTGTGTATGCAAGGACAGACAGAGAAAAGCTGAGGGGAGACTTTAGTGACTGCCGTTTGTTCCAACCTTATGACCCCAGACTGAGGTTATGGAAATTCGACATAATTTATGTTTCTAGGTGGCCTTGGGGAAGGCAACCAATGCCTTGTAATGGTTTTGACTAGAACAAGAAGTTGAGAAGCCACTGGCTGCAATGCCTGGTGCCTCTTCCAAACCAAGTGAACCCCTGGCCTCTCTACAAGTAGTTAACACTGAAGACACTTGGTTACTCTAAGGTCAGTAGCTACAAGGAAAGGTTTGTTTGGGAAATCCAAAGAAACATTCATTCTGACGCCAGCAAGGAATGAATGAACCTTTAAGACACAGTCCCTTCGTGCCAGCGTTCTGGGGGCCAGCTAAGGTTGCCTTATGTGTTGGACAAGTCAGACACAAAAGGGCCCTCTGAGGTAGGTGTCTTCTCTGATTAGTATCTAAAACCATCTCTTAACAAAAGCCTTGTCAGGAGGCAGGTTTTCCTCTTGCTTGATGCCTCTGGAGGGAAGGGAACACAGAGAGGGGCCGGGAAAAAGGCTCAAAGTCAGCTAGGACATTTCATGCTTGCAGGTCCTGGCTTCCATGGAAGAGCCACCTGTGTGATCCTAGCCACAGAACTTGGTCCAGAGGAGTCAGGGTAGAAGGGGGTCTTCCACTTATAAAAAGCTGCCCTCTACCTGCAATTAGCTAGCTTATCTCTGGGTGAGGCCAGAGTAAAACGATGACTCATCGAGTTCTTTTTACATCCAGTCCTAAGGGAGCATCTGTATTATTTCAAGATAAGATACACTTTATGGAGAGAAGGAACATGCTGGACAGGGAGCCGGGAGCAGAAAGGACAAATGAGCCGAAGTATGATGACATGTACGCATGATGGTGCCGTTATGAAACCTGCGATAAGTATGCTCACCTAAACACTTACATGTATGTATGGTGGTGCTGTGATGAAATCCATGATTCATACGCTCACCTAAACACTAAGATAGCTAACAAATGAACATCTAAACCTCCTGAAAATAATAAGTTATACTCAACTGTCCATCTCTGCAAGTTCCACATCTGCATATCCAGACAATCAAAAATATTAACAAAACAAAGCTCTCTGTACTGAACACATTCAAGACCTTTTTCTAATCATTATTCTAATCATAAATCGCGGTGTTACAGCGATTTAATGGCTTTTACAGAGCACTGGATGCCAAAGTGATCCAGGGAATGTAGGGGAGAGCTCGACATGGTGGCACACTCCTTTAGTTCCAGCTCTTGGGAGGCAGAGGTAGGTGGATCTCTGTGAGTTTGAGGCCAGCCTGGTCTACAGAGTGAGTTCCAGGACAGCCAGGGTTTTTATACACAGAGAAATCCTGTCTCTGGTGTGAGTGGTAGAACATGGGGGATTACATGAGCTCTACACAAATTCTGCACCATTTCACACAGGAGATTTGAGCATCTGTGGATCTGAAGATCTACAGGGGTTTTCTATGTCCTAGGACTATCGCCTGTAGATCCCCAGGGGCAGCTGTTAAGCTGATAAAGAGGCTAAAAAAAAATAGGAAAGATCAGAGTGAGAGTAAAATTAAACTGATGGAACATACATCCAGAAGAGCAGAAAGTGGGGATGAGCTCCAGCTGACTTTGGGAATCATGGGATAGCATGAGCCTGGCCCATAGTTTTCCAGAAACCTGCCGTCTGTGGAAACAGAGAAACTTCTGCTTTCGGTTTTATTTCTGTTTTCTTTCATGTGAACCTTAGCTAAAGTTTGCTTTTTTAATGAAAGATGTTATTTGTTTATTTGTTTGTTTATATTTAGACAAGAGTGTCACGGTATAGCCCTGGCTGTCCTGGAACACTTTTTATACAAGACCTCAAACTTAGATATCTATCTGCCTGGGCCTCCCAAGTGGAAGCTTTAAGGTAATTATTTATTTATTTACATTTATTTTGCATGAACGTGGAGATCAAAGGACAACTTTCAGGAAGGAATAAAAGCTCCTTCCACCATATGGGTCCCAGGGATTGAACCTGATCATCAGGATGGCCGCGAGCACTTACCTGCTGCTGAGCTATCTTGCCAGTCCAAGATTTTTAAATCCTCAAGGTTTAAAACTTAAACTGGAGCATTTTACAATTCGAATCAATCCATCAGTAAGATTTTTTTTTTCTCTTTTCCTAGCCAGTTTCCAACTCCTCAACAATAATGTGCATTACCCCAGCAGGAAGACTGGCAGCCACAAAGCTGCCCCAGTTCCCTTACTTAATGAGAACACAAGGTTCTTCCCGGAGTGCTAAGATGGCTCAATCTTGCAAAGAACAGCTCTCCGCAGTACTCCAACCGTGAGAGACATTTTTCAGAACTGAGTGGGTCTGAGGAGGTATTTTTCAAAGCAGAGCTACCTGGTGGCCGTACAGGGGTGCGTTAGAGGAGTCATCGTAGTCGAATAGAAACATGCCGATGAAGTGGATGAGAATGCTGGGAGCCTTCCGAGACGTGTGGGCATCATATCGACACCACTTGAAAATGATCATGAAAACCAGGTATCCAAACAGACTCAACATAAAAATCATCTCGGGGATGAACTGCAGAATGATGTTGAGGGTTCTTCTGAAGTAACTAGGGGTGGAAAACGCAGATAAGACAGAACGTTAACAGAACATCGGTGCTTAGGCTTAAGCGCGCCCCCTAGAGCATACAGTGCTCGTTTCCTTCTTGCGCACCTGCTGGCATATAGCTGTACTCCCCTGGCAAACACAAACATACATGAAAAAAAAAAAAAAAAAGAGAGAGAGAAAGAAAAAAGTAACATGGGGGGATGGGGGGTTTTTTCACACAGATTTGGGGAACCTAGGTCTAGAAGGTACCATGCAGTGATCTGGCCACAGCTTCTCATAGAGTCTTCAGTCACAAGTCATATCTGAAGGCGAAATGAAGCACTAGCGAGACATTTGGGAGCTTTTCCCCTATGCGTGTGCTAAGACAGAGCCTCCCAGTCTACAGCCTGGGCTAGAAGGAGCCTGGAAACGAAGAATGATTCCAATATGAGGCTGGAGAGGTGGCTCGGTGATCAAGACTACATGCTGTTCTTCTAGAGGACCCAAGTTGGATTCCCAGCTCAGGTGGATTGACTTCAGTTCCAAGGTTTCATTTTCTGGCACTCTCACCTCTCTCTCTCTCTCTCTCTCTCTCTCTCTCTCTCTCTCTCTCTCTCTGCCTTCTCTCTCTCTCCTTGTCTCCCTCCCTCTCTCCCCCTCTCTGTCTCTCTGCCTGTCTCCTTTCACTGTCTCTCTCTGTCTCTCTCCCTCTTTCTCTCCATCTCTGTCTCTCTCTGTGAGTCTCTCTCTGTCTCTCCCCCTCTCTCTCTGTCTTCTCTCTCTCTCCCTGTCTCTCTCTCCCTGTCTCCCTCCCTCTCTCCCCCTCTGTCTCTCTCTGCCTGTCTCCTTTCACTGTCTCTCTCTGTCTCTCTCCTTCTTTCTCTCCATCTCTGTTTCTCTCTGTGTGTCTCTGTCTCTCTCCCCCCATCTGTCTCTGTCTTCTCTCTCTCTGTCTCTGTCTCTCTGTCTCTCTCTCTAGATCAGGATGTAAAGCTCTCAGCTACTGCTCCAGCTACATGCCTGCCTGCCTGCTGCGGTGTTTCCCATCATGTTGATAATGGAGTGAACCTCTGAAACTCTAAGAAAGCCTCAAATTAAACACTTTCTTTTACAAAAGTTGCCAGTGTCCAAGACACCTAGCCTATGTGAGGCCCTATGTGCAATTCCTAATACCTCAAGAAAAGTTGTTATGATCCTGAAACTCTGTAAATTCTCTCCAGACACAATTCCAAGGTAGAGTAATAGAAAGTTTAGAACCTTCTGCTGTAAGACAGAGCTCTACCAGGGGACCTGGTAAAGGGGAGCTTTAGAGGGGAGCTCTAAAGATAGAAGAATCGCCGATGTATAAGGAGACCAATCACCACCCAGCTGGAAAGCCCTTCCCCACAGGTCTTTAGCTTTAGCACTTCCCTCAGGACATCACATCCTTGGTTTTCCAAGCAGAACTATGTCTGTGGCCTTGAAAGTTACAGTCACCCTACAACTGGTTCTTGCCATCAAAATGGGACCAGAAATGGCACCTGCCACTTTGGATGGAAGCTTTAAAACTCATGAGTAATTCCCCACCTTTTCTCTGGCACGACACCTTCAGGGCTCCAGGTGTGGCCACCCATCCTCTAAGTCCCCTTGGTGTAAGGATGACCGATGTGGAATCCATGTGGGCCCTGCCACTGTGATTCATGGCCTTAAGCCGTTGGGGCTGGAGTTGTTCGTTTTCCTGTAATCTAACCCATTCTTGTTATGTATCCCCATTCTCTTCCTTTCTCTCTCCTTCCTTCTTAACTTTAAAAAAAAAAAATGCTATGTGGCTAAACCTTGAATTTCTGGTTTCCCTGCCTCCGCTCAAGTACTAGAATCGTAGGTGTGCGTGTGCAATTCCACTTTGCAGTGTTGGAGACTGAACCTAGGGCTTTATGCACACCAGGCAGACACTGTACCAGCTGAGCTACATCTCCTATTCTGCTTCGTTTAACACGATAACCTCACACTGTCAGGCACTGAGCCTACGATCACATCACTAGGAGCTAAAGTTCAGACTGACTGATTCAAGCTCTCCATCATTTCTGAGGGCCAATGCCCTACTTACTCCTAGGTAGCAAGTGGGATTTGTGTGGTACCTGCAGTCAGCTGCCATGCTCAAGGCATGCTGAGTGAGAATGCATGATGCTGTCCAGAGAGAGAGAGAGAGAGAGAGAGAGAGAGATTGTCACTAGCTGGATGATCAGGATTGGATGGATGATCAGGATTGGGAGCACCTTGGCCAGAATTCATACAAGTCCTCCCTGACCCATTAGGTAGAAAATGAACTGGATGCTCTATCAACCCTTTCTTTCAGGCAGGAGAACACGAGGTGCCGGAAGCTTCCTCGGCCCCTGCCGAACCATGAGATAATTTTCCGGGCGAAAAGCACACATTCGCATTTACTTCGAGAGACTCTGCGTGGCAGAACCAAAGATGCTCCTGATTCTGGCCAACCAGCCTATCTCAACTCCGCTTGAGCCAAGACCCACAGGGAAGCCACCTGATACACAAAGGCTCATTCCTCTCTTCCTCATCCGTGCCATTAGATGAGCAAGGAGAGGGTGAATAAAGAAGTTCACACATAGGTAGAAGATGACTCATCGGTCCTTGTGTTCTTGTAAAGGACCCAAGTTTGGTTCCTAGAACTGTGCTAAGCAGTTCACAATCACCAGTGACTCCTGCTTCTGGGGGTCCATGAGCCTGCATCCACATGCCCATACCCACTCTCAAATGCACATCCACATGCCCATACCCACACTCAAATGCATATCCACATGCCTATACCCACACTCAAACGCACATCCGCATGCCCATACCCACACTCAAACGCACATGCACACATACACATAATTTAAAATATTTTTTTTAAAAGAAGAAACTCACATGTGATTGAAGAGGCTGAGAACAACACCAAAAATCATATGAGCGATTCCCAGGATGACTGACATCTTCATCTTATAGGAGTTTAAAAATGTGAGTTTATTTGAAGCCAGGTTCCAAATCTGGATAAGAAACATGACAAGAAATACATGAGGCAGAACTGGGGAGACCTGTAAGAGTTGGGGCTACAGCACAGAAAGCAGCTATAGAGAGCTGCTCTGGGGGTGACATGACGTTGGGCTCAGGGAAGGGAAAGGACAAGCCTCTTGTCACTGCAGCTATGGTGACAGCATTAGAAGCATCGGTGCCACGGATCAGACAGCCAGGTACTGGAAGAAAACCAGAGATGAGGACTCCTCAGATGGCCCAGAGAAGGGCGCTTGCTGCCGAGCTTGGTTACCTGGGCTGGTTAGTTTCTGTCAACTTGACAAACTTGAGTCACCTGCTCCCTCCAAAGATTGGCCTGTGAGCCATTTTCTTGAATAGTGATTGAAGGGGGAGGCCTAGTCCACTGTGGCAGGTTGTATATTGGAGCGACTAAGTAAGCTATGAGGAGCAAGCCAGTAAACAGCTTCCCTCCATAGCCTCTGCTTCAGTTCCTGGTTTAACTTCCTCTCAATAATGGACAGTGACCTGTGAGGCTAAATAAAACACTTTCTCTCCAAGTTATTTGTGGTCAAGGTGTTTATCGAAGCAACAAGAAGTAAACTAAAACCTGAATTCTATCCTTGGAACCCACGTAAAAGTGGAAGAAGAGAACCAATGAAGTTGTCACCTCCTCCTATATACCTCCCCTCATAAATTATACACACACACACATACACTAACACACACACTAACACACACACACACACACACACACCAAAAGATACATGGCTTGCCTGGTGCCAAATTGAAAGATATTCTGAAGTACTATGGAGAGTCTCAAACTTGACTCAGTCTAATGGCCTGCAAAGTGTTGACCCAAGAATGGATCTCAACTCCTTTTTAACAATAACCTATTTTGCTTTGAGTTCCTTGAACAGTTCACATGTAAAGCATTTT
>JADRCC010573510.1:0-16701 GCA_019843855.1 Hylomyscus alleni | reverse complement strand
AAACACAAGGCAAGCAGTACTTTGAGAATATGGACCCAATGTATTGACATTGTCCATAGAAGGGCAGGGAGCTTTATGCCATTAGAACATGTGTGAACAAGTGACAAGCATGTCAGCTGGGAGAGAATAAGGTGTGTTTCAGTAGTGGCATTTATGAGAAAATATCATAAAGTACGGTCATCTTAAATCTTTTTCAGCATTCATCATTTTCCCACTCAGTAAAGAGGCAGGCACTTGTTATTGTAGCCTGCATCCCAGGTCCCATAGGGAATCTCTAGAGTAACACTTGCTTCTTTCAAGCACCCCCAATTCCTACAGTATTTACCTGGGCCATAAGATCTCCTCCACCTGCTGTGTACCTAACAACATTAATGGAGGTATTTGCTTACCTACCTCCCCCTTTTCTGCGGGGCCTCAAGTTCAGTCCATTGTCATATTCTGACAGCATCACCTGCCCCAATCATTCTGTATCCTTCAAATCCTGAAGGTCCTTGGAAACAATATTTACCTCATGTCTCGGCAGTGGGACCCTTGCTTCTGCTGTGGACAGTATAAAATACCTTCATTTTAGGCAGGTAGCATTCAGGTAAAGCTACTGTGGGACAGGTTGGGAATGCCAGGAAGTTACATCATAGAGCAGACAGTATAAAAATGAGCAGTGATTATGATAGGCAAATCTTCAGGACACATCTTCATTCAACAAGTATTTATTGAGCATTTGTACACAGAGAAAAAATATGTAGATGGATGAAACAAATATGGTCTTTGCCTCAGGGGGCTTATAAGAATAAGGGAAGGCAATCAAGAAAACAAATAAAATTCATATTTTTATATCACAATAAGATAAATTATGATAAGATCAATGAAGGAAACCAACAGGGATCAATAGCTAAGAATAATGGAGAGAAAAATGCCTGCTCATACTCAGTAGCTTCTATGAGGAGTTAGGTGTCCTAGATAAAACATCAGTTACTGCTGTGTGTTCTTAAGGAAGTTACTTAGATTCATTTACTCAAAATGGAAAAATTAATGCTCAGGCTCAATGTAAGACTTTATGTCTGTTATAAGATAATAGACATGAATGCTAAGAAATTCCTGGCCTGTGCAGTAACTCAACTTCTTGGCTTTCTTGTTCCTTGTATTACTAACCCATCCTTTGAGTTTCATTGTAAGTTTTCTGAGCCTCTGTTGTAAAATAGCCTGTGCACCATGCATCCAAAAGCATGGTGTCAACTGCTGCTCTGTGTGGTTATAAAGGTCCTTACAAGACTCATGATTACCATTATGATCCTTGAGGCTGTTGATGGTTTACTGTGTCATGCTGCCAGTTATAAACATGAGCTGGGCAGTGAAAACAGCGATAGACGCACCAAAGAGAATGGAACAAAGACACCAAGGTCTGAAAGATCTTCGCGCAACTAAAAAAACGCTGAGAAAATGAAAAGTCTTCCGCAGGAATGAACATGACCATTGGTTATCCAATACCAAATGACTGGCCCTGAAAGCATACATATAAGTAATACTGTACAGACAGAACCGGTTATAGTTATGGATTTAAGGCTATATATGTGAATGTAAATATCTAAGCATATAGAAACACTTGACAAAAACAGGCCATGAATTTGAAAGAGAGCAAGGAGAGAGGTAGGAAAGGGAAGAGGAAATAATATAATTATAGTATAACCCCAAAAATAAAATAAGTGTTTATCACTTCCTTGAGGATAAACAGAGATGACTGAGTTTTAGTGTACTGCAGGGTGGACCACCCTGGACAACTCTGATGTCATAAGGAATGTTCTGTGGGTTACATAAGAATCCTACACAAAGGCCAAGTGGGTTGGCAGCAGGAATTCTGTACACTAGCCAAAATAACCTCTTCTTCCTGAAGCTCCAGTTTTTGAGTTTTTACTTTTGAGTTTTAGGTGACTAACCACCTTCCAAAAATATTAGATGGAGAGATTCCAAAGTAAACAAACCCTACACTTCAGACCAATGACCATGCTACACTGCACAAGCAAACCCCATGCTGTCCCAGCTCAGATGTGAGTCAGCTCTTTGTCCAGCATGCCTACACGGCCTGCACATGAGTCACTCAGTAACTCCATTAGTCATCAGGTCATTGCCACAATGTCACTGGGCTACATTCATGGCTAGCTTGCTTGACTTCATAGTGACACCCAACTGCCAGAGCAGAGGTGCAAAGGAGTCACTCAGGCCCAAAGCAGGGAAAGGCAGGTTGGCTCTGTTGTTGGTGGGCAGTGATCAGGGAAGATAGGAAATAGCATTGCTAAGAGTTGGCACTGTTGGAAGTTTTAGGCACCCATCCTCTGATGGCCACTGGGGTAGGAAACCTAACAGCTCAGAGGTCTCACATGCCTCTGAGAGTCCTTTGAGTCATTCCACCTTTGGAATATGTAATATTACCATGCCCTCACATTTGGACAAATTTCAAACTGTGTTCACATCCATTCACTCCCTTGTCCTTATGACTACCCTTGAAGTGAGCAGAGGATGGTTATCATCTCTTCATCCTAGAGAAATCATTAACAGAAGTAGTAGGAGCAGATGCTGGCATGAATCAAAGACTTGTCTATAGGCTCTATGTTGTTTATAGTGCAAACTGCCTTAGTGATGTCTGTGAGGTAGAAAAACAGAGAGGTAATGTCACTTGCCAAGAAACAGCAAGTTAGGGACATGGCTTATGAGTCCTGGCCTAGCGCAACCCACCAAACCGCTGTCTTTTCTTGCACACATTGACACCTGTTTCCTTATTTCAGACACTGACTTTCCCCAGCAGCAACATTGTCAGGATTGGACTTTTGATAGTTGTTCAGCAGACAGGGCTACAACTAGCTGACCATTCTTCCTATGAAAGTCTCAAATGGCTGACCCTTCTGCTGAAACAATGCCTTCCATAAAGAAGTTAGATTCATATTCAGCCTTGCTCTTCTTTGTTCACAGCTGCAAAAGCAGCTGTTCTCCGCACTACCCTCTTCCCCTTTCTCCCAACTAATTGCTAGCAACTAGTATATTGCTATGAATACTGTAGCCCTGTCCCGCAGCTTCTGTACAGCTGTTATTCCAACCCTTCCTGTTCAAAGATTCAGATCTCTTCTGTTTGGATAGTTAATTGTATGTTCTAATTGTTGACTATCTCAAAACACCCCCCCCCCGCACCACATTGTGTTGAACACAACGTAAAGCATTTTTAAATAGGAATAAGCCTTAAAAATAATGATCACTGGTGCAGAATAGTTATTGAGGTTGATACACATCAGGCACCAAGGCTGCTGAGTCTACAGGCCAAGGAAAGAGAAGAGATGGAGGACTGTATATCTTATGGCTAAACATCTCAAGAGTATAAAACCATTAATCACTAAATAAAATATATTCTATTCTTCATCCTTAACCAGATGTATTTTGATTAAAACCCAGATGCCATGGTTCTCTTATAATTCTTGGACTCTACAAAGGTCAGTGCAGAAGCATGACTGTGTAAGAGAAACAGCCCACATCCGGTCCTCTCTTTCATCCCATCCCTATCCATTCTGAAAAGGACCCAAGTTCAAATGCATAAGAATCCCTGTACTTTTGGGAAAAAAAAGAGGGAGAGAATCCCTGTACTCACACATCCAAGGTCCCCCACAGTCCACACCTGTACAAGTAGCCAAACCCTTGGCCACCTTCAGATACTTGTACTTTATTTGAGCCAGGGATATATTAGTTGGGGTTCTCTAGAGTGGCAGAAATTACAGAATGAATATATAAAGGGGATTTTTTTTTAAATGACTTACAGGCTGCAGTCCAGATAATCCAATAATGGCTGGTCATTAATGAATGGAAAGTCCAAGAATCTATTAGCTGCTCAGTCCACATGGCTGGGTGATTCAACTGGTCTTCATTAATGCTATAATCCCAAAGAAGTAGGCCCCAATGTCTGTTAAGGAATGAATGTGCTATCAAGGCAAGGGCAATCAGAAAAAAACATTCTTCTATGTCCTTAAACAGACTTCCAACAGAAGGTATGGTCCAGATTAAAGGCATGTGCCTTACCACCCCAAGATCTGGTCAAAGGTGTCTATCTTCTGACTTCAAAAGTCTGGACTAGAAGTAGATTCACCCACTTAAAATGAAACAACAACAACAACAAAAAATCCCTCACATGTGTGCACTCCAGTTCTGAATTGTAGTTCATTCCAGATGTAGTCAAGTTGATAATTAAGAATAGCCATCACAAATGAAATATAGATATATGAAATGCCTAGCAAAATATGAAGGATATAACAAAACAGCAATAAGTAGCTATTATTACTACTATCATACTTAAGATGAACTACATATAGTTTCCTTAAAAACTGCGTAAACCATGATATATACAGTTGAGCATAAATGACTGGACCTACATAGTACACATAGGTCTGGAATCACTTCCGTTCCCCATCACCAAGAACTTTGAAACATTATCTAGGAAGGGCCAAGGTATCAATCAGTTCTCCGTTGTTCAATATCTCTATGTTGAGCATATCCTTTCTTATTCGGCATGTTTCTCTTCTGGTTCCAGCCTATGAACATCTTCCAATCTCTGTGTACTGATCACATTCTAGCACTGTGTTTGATACTAGATGGAATTAGTTATATTGCTATTTTCAGTTATTCAAATATCCAACAAAAGCACGGGTCTGTTATCAATTGCACTAACATGGCTGTTGCTAACACCATGTCCCATTCACAAGACACTGTGCTAAAGGGCACAAGCAATCAATGTGTTCCACTCTCAAGGTCCTCTAAGCCTCTTCTGTTTCTTAGATCATGTCCCTATATTTCCTTATCTCTATATTCTCTCTACCTGTCTAACCATTGATCCATTTACTTTTGTGAGCATAAGACATGTATGTCTCAGAAGAAGGAACAGGTGGAGAAGGGAAGAGCTTTTCTCTAGCCTTTGAGCCAAGAAAAACTTCCATCTTAAGTCAATACAGTACCTTTCGTCTGCAAATACTCCTTACATTGGTAACTTTGGTTACAAACAACAGAAGCATAATCACGTCTTGTTTTAAAATTCTTTTATTTGTGTGGGAATTCTTTTAATTAGTAAAATTTTCCTTCATCTCCCTAAATAAGACTCCCTTGGTCCCTAGAGTAGCAGCCAGATGGCTCTTTCACCGATGACATCACTGCCCAAGCACCCCCTTAGTGATACAGTTTCAGTGCCCAGTCCTTAACAAGTCTTGAAAAGTAGAATTTGACTGACCCATCTTATAAATTAGTGCCCAACTCTTATCCAATCAGATCTGTCATACCATCTGTGACTGTGATTTTAGATGAGGAACAAAAATAATTCTTTTAAAAAATACCTAGTAGAGTTAAATTCTCTCCTGTGCTCTTCTTTTAAAATGTTTTAAAATTCTTTTTTAATTACTATTTGTTTATTTTTCTTTTACTGTTTGATGATTTCATACACAAAATGATGTTTTTGGTCCTATGTGCCTCCTGCTCCTTCTCTTTCAACTAGGATCTTGGTTCCTATGGCGTACTGTCTTGTCACTCTCAGTAACAGACAGTAAAACCTTCATCTTTCTTTTCAAGAAGGTCAGGAATTCAGAGAGGGACAGCAATGATGTAGGTTGTCTTCATTATTTTTCCTGTTGCATTGGTAAAACATGCTGACAGAAACAACAAAGGAGAAAGGGTTGATGTTGGCTTACAGTCTCAGGCTATCATGGTGGGGAAGTTACAGCAGTAGAAACTTAGGGCAACTGGTCACTGTGCATCCATAGGCGAGAAGCTGAGAACAATAGGTGTCTACATTCACTTTCTCCATTAGTCCAGAATCCCAGCCCAGAAATATAGTGATGCCCATAGGAGAATCTCTCACTTCAGGTAATCTATTTGTGATAACCCCCAGTATAAATACAGAGGTGAGTCTCCAGGGTGAGTCTAGAGTAGAGGTAACACTTGAGATTAACTGTCCAGAAATCACAAATTTTAGCTGCTTTTCTTGGCTAAATACTACCTCCTGCTGTTCATGTCCTCATTTAAAGTTAACTTTTTTGTAAGTAAAATACAGTTATGCAAGCCCTAGAATGTAACAATATTACTTTTAAAATATAGTTTAATGCAGGTGGATAACTATGTATTCATACTTAGAAATTAGACATCTTATTCAGGCCCTCCATTTACTCTTATTTCATAAAACATTTGCTTCATTATTGAATGCCACTTTTACCCAGAACCCTCTGGGCTATTGCTGTGCCTAGCAAGTAAAGAGCTCTAGGATCCTGTACCCACATATTTATACAATTAATGAGAATGCAATACACACTTGCTCATTCTCTCTCTCCTACTCTCTTTCTACCCCCACTCTTGCTGATGAGACACTACAATTTATAGAAATTATTAACATTCTTTATAAGTCTGAAGAGGATAAGAAAGCAAGAGTTCGATGCAAATTAACTAGCCCAGCTCTGCAATATTAAGAAATATCTCCAGATTTATCCTGCTGTGGGGAAGTGGCAATAAAGGGGTAGTAAATGTTTCTCTCACATTTGTTTCTCACACAGTCAGCAAAAGACCCACACAGGCAGCCTGCATTAGTAACTAGTTTGAAGTCTCCAGGTGAGTCTTCCTAAATAAGGAAGGAAAGGAAAGAGGTTGTATTGGTTATATTTCCGGTTTGCTGTGACCAAGTATCCAAAGAGAATCAATTTAAAGGCCAAAGGGATTATTCAAGTATAGAGTCTATGAATTGACACTGCCTAGCATGGTGGGGAAAACACCACAGCAGAAGCCTAAGGCATGGTCAGGTTGCATCTATAGTCAGGAAGAAGATGGAATAGAAAGTGGATCAAGGCTGTAAAACCCCAGTAACCCACTTTCTCAAAGTTCCACAACCTTTCCAAACAGTGCCACCATCTGGGATGCAAGTGTTCAAACACATGAGCTTATAAAGGTCATTTCACCATCAACCAAAAGTGTGGTCAGAAAATACAGGTAATGCAGTCATGGTGACTTACCCTAGACTCTAGTCCTGAGACATGCTCCCAGGATAGCCCTGAAACATTATTTAAAAAATAAATCCATAGCCAATGTTTGTGTGCATCCAACAGACAACCTAAATCATAGTACTTAGGAGGAAAAGCCACTGTGGCATTGTCACTTTGGATGCTACAGCTTAAAGAAGAAAAGAAGAGTTAAGAGTTATTGATTTCAGAATACCCACAGGTATTCTTCAAACATGACCACTGCCTGAATACTCAAGTGCAGAGTGAAAAGAGTGACTACCATTTATTTGCTATTTAGTTGAGTCTGATACATCCTCTAAGCATCTGGGGTTTGTTGTTGTTGTATTTTGTTTGTTTTTGTCTTCAGAGGGATGACCCTATTGATGTGTCTTGTTGAGGTGATGTGAGTAGAGGCTGTACTCAAGTGACTAAACAACTTGAGACCTGTGAGTGCTGAGCACTGAGGCAAGAGTCAGTCCTGAACTTCAGAGCAGTGCCTAGGGCCTTCACAGTGCCATGTGCTGATACCTTGAATGTTGAGTGAGCTGTGTGGGGTTAAGAGGGTCCTAAAGGGGAGAGTGACCAGGAAACACGGATATTCACAGTGGGAAGCAATTAAGTGTCTTGTGACAACAGCTATTCATCAGTCTCTCCAGAACTATTTGAAAATTTCAACAGCCTATTTTCTATTCCTGTGACATTCAAGTTAAGTAGCTTGGGCCTGAAGATTAAGTAAACTCAGCTATTACAGTGTTCAGCATTTGGCCTCTTATGGAGTGGGACACACTCAGAAAATATAGTTTGCTCTTTTCTTCTCCCATTGTCTAGTCACCCAGTTTTCGGTCTTTTTCAGGCCACCTCTGGGTCATTATTCGGCCACTGTGTTCAATGTCTTGCCATACTTTAAAATAGGCATGCAAAGTTACAGGCTGACTCTCAAAACAACTGATTCCAATCATTCTCTCATGGATCTGCCACATAATTGCACATTGTCTTTTGAATTAGCACTGTGATTGACATTGTTGAAGACTATAATGCTCCAGCCTCAGATGCCCTCCTGGTGTGGTGGAAAGCAGATACCACAAAAATCGACAGACCTGTACTTGAGAGTAAGTGTGGCTGTCTGGACAGTTGTCCCTTCCTCCCTTCTTCAAGAGTCTGGGTCTTGTAATGCAATGGGAGAAGAGAAGTTAGTGGCTCTCAAACTTGTGTGTTAGTTACCTTTTCTCCTCACTGTCACAAAAGTACTTGACAGTAGCTTAAGGAGAGAAGAAGAATGTATTTTGCCTAACAGTTCAAGGGGACAATGATGATAGGAAGTCACGGCCACAAGTTCTTGGGACAACTGATCAGATAGCATCCACAGGCATGATGCAGACTGACAAATGGTGGTGTTTCGCTACTGTTCTCCTTTTTATTCAGTCTGGGATCCAGCCAATGAAATAATGCTACCCATATTTAAAGGTATATCTTCAACATCAATTAACCTAATCTAGAATATTTCTCAAAGATACACTTAGAGGTGTTTCCATGGTGATTGTAAATCTCATCAAGTTGACAGAAAAGATTAGCTATTGAATATATAATATCACCTTGGAATCTAAACAAACACCCATGGCACACATGCACATACATACACACAAAGAGATGTAGGAGGGAGGGAGGAAGGGTAGGAGGGAGGAGGGGGAGGAGGGGGAGGGAGGGAGGGAGGAAGGGAGGGAGGGAAGAGGGGGAGGGAGGAAGGGAGGGAAGGAAGGAGGGAGGGAGGAAGGGAGAGAGGGAGCTAAAAGTTCAAATGTTCTTGAGGAAACCTTGGTATTGGGATTTTAAAAGCCCCCTGGGTGAGTCTGATGTGCAGCCCAAGGAGAGAATTTGTCAACAAGCATATATAAGCTTCAGCCAGGCTCAATACACTCAATCAACCTCTGCTTCTTGAATCCTCAAAGCCAATCTGAATCTATATTCACTGAGGAGTTTCCTCCTAAGGAGAATCCATAAGAGAGTTGTCATAGTTACCCTGTATTTATCCTTCCTGCCTTGTTAGCAACCAAATGTATTTGCATATATGGCTGGGATTTTCTGTGGCTTTGTTGACATTTAAAATACAGACAACTTCTCTGACCACAACTCACAATGTAATTACAGCAACTCTGGCATCTGTGATGAAGGAGCAGGTGAGAGCAAAGTCACTGCCCTGACAAAATCATCTTTTAAACTTCTCTTGCTAATTCCTGTTGCTGCTGGGAACAAGGCTTTGCAAGGGCTTTTAACAGAATGAAACAGGCATACATGTGTCTGACAGATGATTTTAGGGAAAGAATGAAATTAATAATGGAAAATAAGTTGACCAGTGATGGTGTTCAGTTTAACATGTGTTGGTTTCTACAGTAGTTTTAACAAACCAATGACCAGAAAAACAGTAAAAGACACAACCAGTGTTGGTTCATTTCTGAGCCAGCTCTGCCATGAGCTGTCTCCATCGAGGTGAAGCAAGTACTACTTCAGGTATATTGATGCTGGATGAAGGATCCCAGATAAGATTTTAAAAGGTCTGGAACAAAATCCCATTGAGTTCTTTTCTTTTAAAGATCAGGAACCTTGACCCAGGACATAGAAATGAGTTTCTCCATGTTATACAGTCAGTTACCTGACAGATTGTGAAACTGAACCATACTTGCTGGAAACCCAGCACAAAGAGTCTCTCCCAGGTATCACAGCTCACAACAGGGAATCCAGCACTGACATCAACTGCAAGAAAACATCTACCACAGTGAATTACAGAAGTATGACAGCTGGGTCTGATGATCAAGGGGAGGTGGTGCATGGGATGAGCATGAGAAATCTAAACATCCCTACTTCTGCTTCGATATCCTGGGTCGAGCTTCTAGAGCCAAGCTGCCTGACTTTCCATGTCACCTTTGCTACTTGTTAATTATGAAACTCAGCTACTTCACCTTTCTATAATCAGCTTTCATGTCTTTTATACCAGCATATATGAGACTGAATCAATGATCTGTCAAAAGGTCTTAAAACCATCTAGCTTAAAATTGGAGCTGATTTACCTTAGTTATAATCGCTCTGCCTGTAGTTTTTAATGTTTCAGGAGAGTTGCTATAGCATGAGGCATGGTGTCTCTTGGTCTATTTATTCATGAAATGAAGACCCTCATAGGAAACTCCAGTTACCTCTGATTAACAGAATTGATTACTATGTACACACCCAAATCTGAAAAATTCAATGAGAGATCACATATTGGATACAATGTCATTCTAACAAGGCATGAGCTTCATAGAGAAAAGGGGTTAAATGGATACTGAGTCGGCAAGGCTCCAATAAGTTTGAAACTAAATAGCTTTTGTGTGAATTTAGGACATAGTACTAATTCCTTCCAACTCTTAGTCTTGTTAACTATAATTCGAGATAAGAATTCCTGCTTTATCTAACACAAAGGTGTTTGTTAACGCTAACCTATAAGTCAGAGGACACTCTGTCATCTCTAGGGTGATCTGTAAACATCTCGTTATTCAGCCATTTCATAAAGTAAGAATTCAGCCCTTGACCTCCAAACATCTCCACTGATGCCTTAAACGGATAGTGATCAAGGAAAGAGAATGAAAATGGATTTAACTCATTACACTGGGGAAAAAGTAGCTGTTCCAGAATGCTAGATTCCATGTGGACTTCTCTTCCTACCTGAATTGATCTATCTAGAGAAAATATTTTATTCTAAAAAGGAGTCAGTCAGTCCTAAAAGTAGTGGTGTAACTGGCAACTGTATCTCTTCTTGCAAGATTTAGTAGACAAAGGCATACTCCATGTCTCTTAAGGATGTAAGAAATGATCTTAGAGCCACTGAAGAAAGGTAAGCAAAAATGTTCATATCTTGGGAATTCATGACTGAAATAGTTAGCAAGCTATGTATATGGTGTGCATGGATATATAAAGATGTCTATGTCTATATATATATTCCTAATGCCCATGTTTTACACTACATGTAAATATACACTGCCTATGCATCTCTTCACATATATTCAGGATCTATTTGGTTATTATATGTGTATGCTCACATATACCATGTGGTCAACTTATTTGATGTCATTTTGAAATTTAGCTTTTCATATGTAAGAACACAGCTGCCCAGGGAAAAGTGTTGGTTTCCTGAGATGTAATGACTTGCCTGTCATGAGAGGAATTCAAGCTGCTCCCAAATATCCACTTGGTGGAGCTGTGGTAGAAGAATTCAAGTTGCAAAGCCTGGCAGGGGTTAAGGGAGGGGGAAAGAACCCAACCCTGAAGAGGACTTTAAATTTTGTAAGTGTATAAGTGAATGAAATACTGGATCTCTTTATCATATAAATATAAATCTATTCTTCAGTCTTCTCATGTGGATGTAGACATAGATTTATGTCATATTTAGCAGAGTATTTATTTTGTACATTTTTACATCTTTTGTTATACTCTACTTTCTGAGTTAATTGGTGAAAATCAAATCTCACCTTCTTGAAGTGAAAGAGACAGTAAAGATTCATTGAATATAATCATCTCACAGATTTTGGCCAAGTTTTAAGACAGGAGACATATAATCAAGGTCATTTGTCTAGACTATGTGAGAGGGCTTTCTATTCCCTCTTTCAAAAGCAGGTTCCAAAACAGGAATTCTTTATAAACAGGAAAGTATAAGGATACTTTCGTCACCTAACCTGCTAGCTCTGGGAGTGCTCCCAGATAAATAAATAAATGGAATGAGTAAGTTCATAGAGAGGTAAGAGCAGGAAGAAGATGTTTTGTAACATCTTTACAAAATTAAGAAAGTTGAATAGTCTTTTTTTCACTGTATACATTTGCCAGACTTTTTACCATTTTGACAAACACCTGAGAGAAACAACCTATGAAAGGAAAGACTTATCTTGGCTTGTGGTTTTAAGGGTTTCAGTCCACGGTTTTGTTTTGGTTTTGTTGGTTTTTTGGTTTGTTTTTTTTGTTTTTAGTTTTTTTTTTTCTCCGTACCTGAGGCCTCTGGTGCAGCTGAGGAGTGTGGAAGAGAGGGCCAAATGGAACAAAAATAGTCATGACCTTGAAAAGAGATAGACAGGAAGAGGCTAGGATAAGACATACCCTTCAAGGAAAGCCTTAAGTACTGACTTCCTCCCACCATGCACCTGCCCCATTTCACCACCTCACAAATGGCAAACTTATCAGCAGACTAAAGCCTTGATCTGCCCAAAGCCTACATCTAATCATCTTTAGAAATAGCACCCCTGGCAGCTTCCTAGGCATCTCTATAATAAAGTTTAGCCACTGCTTTAGCAACTCAGCCTGCAGGTGGACAGTATCCGCAAAGGACAGCCCTAGAAGGGATGAAGACATTAAAGGCAAAGCTAGTTACTCTGAGAACTGAAACTTTGGATTCCTCACTCCATATAGTCTATTTCTCCTTCGAATAGAGTCCACTCAAAGGTAGAGGCTGTGATGCTTTGCTTCACACAGCCATTGAGCACTAAGGTTAACTCTTACCTGTTTTAACGTGAAGCTTCCAAGGTCACAAGGAAGTCATCATCCCAGATGAGAAAAGAAAGAATGGCGCATGAAATATTTGCATGCACAATTCCTAGAAGTGAAATTTATCCCTTCCTCTTACAATCCATTGATTAGAACTGAATCACATGGCTGCTGGCTCTACAGGGAAACAGTCTAGCACTGTGCCCAGTAAAAAACATGGAAAGTGTGGTTAATGCCATCCAGTTTCCACCAAAATGGACGTGTGGTCTAAGGAATCACCAAGATCCACCACACTTCCTTGAGTATGAATCCCTACCTCAATGTTCTTTTATGTTTACACATTTGTCTTTGATATCAAAGTTCAGTGATCCTCGATTGTTCTAATTGGTTACTAAATGCATCATATCATTCTTCACTTCTCTCTCTCTACTTTAAAGTTGAAGAATTGCCATTTGGCTATTTTATAGCATTTTTAATTTTCTGCCAAAATTCTCAGTATTGTCTTTTTACTCCTTTGGATTTCGCAGCACAGCTCATTTAAATGCTTCTGTCTTGTGACTCCATTATCTGGATCCCCAGTAGGCCTGTTGCTTCTGTGTATTGATTCTACCGATTTTCAGTCATGTCTCTTGTCTCCTCTTATGCCTGATTATGATTTTTTTTAATGCTAGTTCTCGTATATAAAACAGTGTGGATTTAATTTACACCCAAGATAACATATTTTTTTCCTCCAGAAAATGTGTACATTGGCTGCTGGAAAATTTACTAAGATGCATTCTTACTTGAGACCAATCAATGTGGGATTAAGAAATGTCGGAGCTAGAATTCATTTTCTTGGAAGATGAGTCTATTTCTGGTTTTCACTTACTTTAGGGATTTAAAAAAAATTAACTTCTCAATTGAAATTAAAATGGTTCATGACAATGACTCCCCTAAGCTTAAGAGCCTGAACCCCATTGTTTCACTCTCTGAGCTTTATAAACCTGTTCAAGGTTTAATTTAAAATTTCACAGTTTTCTTAGGTCACTGATCCAGAAACAGAGGGCATTTGTGGGCGGTCTCTCCAATACAGGGCATTTTCTTATTTTCTTAAACCTTAGATTTTGAAATCTGTATTTATTGAAAGTGCGTGGTTTGTTTATTTGAGCGCAGCTTTCCCAGTTATCTGAGTAGTTACTAATCCACCTGTCTACCCACCCACTGCCTACATCTCGTCTGTTTCTGTAGCTCATTGTTTCCCTTAGCAATACACTGTGACCATTTTATCTGAATCTGTACCTGCATTGTTTTTCTCCTGCTTATTTGTTTGTTTTATTTCGACCTCTCAGCTAGTACAAATATTTGCTCCTTTATTTAGCCAGTTCCCTTGCTGACACACTTATTTAGCTTGATCACAGCTTTTCAGGAAAAACATTACATATATACCTATGAGATCAATTCTAGAAGTAGAATTGCTACTTGTTATCAAATTATCTTTCAGGAAATGGCCAGTTTGCATTTCTACCACTGTATGGGAATGTTGTTTCCCTTAATCAGCTTGCCTAAGCTCTTTCAGACTCACATGTAATATAACCACCCTTAATTGTATCTCCAGATACTACCCTCTCTCCCTTCTTGCCTAACTACATATGATGAATACATGTATTTATAATCACAGAATCGGATCATATCACTTTCCTCTCTAGAACCGCACCCTTCTACCTCCTTCCAGATGGAGGATGACTGTATTTGCAGAAGCTAACACTTTCTCCCCTCTCTGTCACTTGCCATCCCCATCTCTTGCACAGCGCTACCCAGAAGTCATCTTCACATTTCACTAAACGCACTCTACCTATACTCCTCCATCTCTCCGGGATTGTCTTTGACTTCTATGAGAAAAGATAAACTTTCTTACCAAGTTCACATATTAGGCATTCTTCTGAGAAAACCTTCTGTAAGAGAGAAAACCTCTTTTGAGAAAGCCTCTCTGCTTGCCTACAGGATTTACTTTCAGTGACTCTTACTGGGTTATTCAGCTTTCTAGCTCTGTAATAAACGGCCTGAGATCATCCATGCAAAGAAGAAAAATACTTATTTTCACTCATGGTTTCTGAGACCTCCATCCATAGATCACTTGGCCCATTTCTTTGGTCTTTTGACAGCACAGAGCATTGTGGGAGGTTGGATATATGACAGAGGAGACAGCTCATCACATGGCAGTCTAGAAGTTGAGTATAGGACAACTTGACTCGGTCTCAACATCCCCTGAAAAGCACGCTCCAGTGGCCTCACCCCCTCTAAACAGCCTGCAGCTCCCAAAGCTTTCACAGTATCAGGTGAGCACCATCATGGAAGCAAGCCTTCAAAACACAAGCCTTTTGAGAATGTTAAATCCAAACCGTAGCACCTTGCTTTCTGTCAGTACCTCTCACTCTAAATACTCCTCAAGTAACACAACCAACAGCGCACTGTAACTCTGTCTTCTCTACTACCGAAGTACAAGCTGGTTAAGGAAAGGAGCTGGGTTTTGTTGGTCCTCCCCACTGCTGTGCCCAGCAGAACACCTGGCACACACAAAGTGCCCATGTTTTCAAAGAGTAAATTTAGTTTGTAATGCCTCTTCAAAACACTCCAATACAAGCATTTTCAAAACAACTTCTGCCTTCCCTTGACAGAGAAATCTTTGGGTAAAGGTGTTTTGTTTTGTTTTGTTTTTTTTTTTTGACCTAAATTTAGCATTCAAATCTCAGCCTGGGCATAAAGGCATTTGAGTATTTGAGTTATTTGTTGGACCCTATATTTTTGGCAACAATTTTCCCTTCAACACCTAAAGCCATTTGTGTTCTTGACAGTATGTCGCCAGTGAAAACCAGAATTTGCTGAGGACTGAGAGTATTAAGTTCTTTACAAAAGGCATTGTGCTTAAGAGCCCTGATTCTACAACTGCCATCAAAGTATGCAAACTTTTGAACCTCTTTTGACCCCTGGCATAAGACATCGCCTGTATTTACTCTTAGTGTAGCACTCCTAGGACACAGTGAATTTTTAGTAGGTATTTGATAGGCAAGCTTCTTACCCAGCTGAAAAAAATATAGGAAAAGAAAAGCATAAATAATTTATCCACTTTGGGAAAACAGATCTGCGTGCTTACCAAGGAATATTTTATCACCCCGAGGAGGCAACATTTTCTGCCTATTTCAATGCTAGGTAGCAGAGGTCCCAAGGGACTGTAACAGCACCAGCTATGATTGCAGCCTGTGACTCATCTTCTCCCCAAAGGAACTGTGATTTGCTAGGCCCTGATGGCTCATCCATTCGGTGGCTTGTATGATTGGATTCTATTCGTGACTAGATGTTCCCATCTAGGCAGCAAAGACAACATCCATCTCCCCTGATGACTAGAAGCACGATAATGACCATGGTAAATATGGTTTCAGTACTACTCATTTGGACTCAATGCCATGCTCAGGGGAGAGGAGACTGACACAGCAGAGATTTTAAAGGTCTTAACAATTCTTGAATTTTCTCTACAACATCCCCACCAAGTGGCTACAGCACCTTAAAGAAGTAACTCTCACGATCTTCTGAAAGCCTGGCCTTCTGAGGTACAAGCCCTTCACTCATATCAACTGAGAAGAAACTCGTTTCTTAGTTACTTATACATGTAGAGCCTTAGGAAAAAATATAATTCTCCCTTGAACTTTTGTTTTTGCTTATTCCATGTGAGACACTTCTGGGGATTGGAAGAGCTCTCTCATGCATGCGCCGAAGGAAGCTTTCGTTCTACCTTAAGCTTCCATGGTGGTTTTGAGCCTTCGCCATCTTGGGCACCCACTATCCTGATAGTGGCCAGGATGTTGCCAGCTGTTGTTAAAAGGTCCATAGACTGTAGTAGTTGATGAATGTGTGAAATCAGGAATTAGAGAGGAGAGGACTAGAATCTTTCATAGTTTCTTGAAAGAAGCGTTTGACGGCAAATTTCTGGAATTCATTTGTTTACCTCTTCATTAGGACGAGCTGCTCTTATATTTTTTTTTTATAATCCCACAGAAACTAACTATGTAAACACCTTTTCTCCTAGGTAGATTTTCTGTGTGGGTTTCTGTAAACCCTTGCATTCCTACAGTGGAAGTGGGTGATGATGTAAGAGTCCAGAGAGACCCTCAGAGAGTCTCAGCCCAAATGCGCTTCCCCACAAATCACAGTTTGACAATGGATCGCT
>JADRCC010573509.1:0-22620 GCA_019843855.1 Hylomyscus alleni | reverse complement strand
GAGGTCAGGAAGTGTTATAACCCCTGGAACTGGAGTTACAGGCACTAACTAAAGCTCTTTCAAAGTCGGTTTGTTTGTATACGGTTAAAGGTTCTCTTTATGTGTGAACCTGTTAGTTTGTTAGTTTGATTTTAATGGTAGAGCTCAATCTTCTATTTCTGAGACACTGGTTCCAAGACCCTCCTGGTTTAGCATGATCTACAGATGCTTAATCAACTGTATCAAGCATTTTTGTTTTGCATATAATTTTTATCCTTCTTCTCATGTCAATTTCAAAGTTAATTTTTCATGTATAAAATAATGAGCTTCATTTTTACACTTGCATGCATGTGCATCATTATCCTGTACTATATACTACATCAAGTTCTTTGTTATCATTCCTTGGCCCTCCCACCTCTTCTTGGTTTATTTCCTCTCTTCCAATAGTTCACCTTCTGCTCTCATGCTGTGCATGTGTGCATGTTTGTGTGTGTGTTTGTGTGTGTATTGTTGTTGTTGTTATAGTTTTGTTTTTGTTAAGCCTAGAGAAAAGACTTTCCTTTAATCATCTTTCCTTGCTTCGTCCTCTTCTCTCTCTTTAAAGCCCTTCAGTCCCTATATAGCCTTCCTTCTATTATGCCATATATAGAGATGATGGATAGATAGATAGATAGATAAGATAGATAGATAGATAGATAGATAGATAGATAGATAGACAGATAGACAGACAGATTAATAGGTATAGATACTACATATGAAGGAAAATATATATTAGTCCATTTGGATCTAATTTGTTTTGTTTAACATGATTATTTCTAGCCATTTTCTGCAAATAATACAGTTTAATATTTAATGCTGAAAAAACTAGGTTGTGCACATATATATTTATTTCATCTATTCATCTATAATTGGACATTTCTCTGGTTCCATATCTTGGCTATTTTGAATATTGATGCAATAAACACGAATTTGCAAGTGTCTATGTGGTATGATGCCTGACATTCCTTTATGTATGCTCATGAATGCTGCAGTTTGGTCATCTAATAGTTTTGGTTTGGTTTCATGGCATCTCCCTGCTGATTTCATCCTGGTTCATTACAGTTCTTTCATATTAACACTATATAAAGGTTCCTTTTCTCCTCTGTTCTCTCTACATTCTTCAATGACAGCTCCTCTGACTGATGTGAAATGGAATCTCAAAGCAACTTTCATTTGCATTTATCTGATCGCTAAGGAAGCCCAGCATTTACCAAATACTTATCAGCCATTTGGTCTTCTTTTGATAACTGTCTATGAATTAATTTCCCCATATACTGGAGGCTTCATTGGAAGCTCAATTTGGAAGTTCTTCATCCATTCATATATTAATTCCCTACCAGATGTGTAATTAGAATATTTCCTTCTATTTTGTAAATTGTTCTCTGTGTTCTGCTGACTTTTATTCTGCTTCTAATCCTTGCTATTATTTCCTGAGTTACTGGATCCTAAGTGAAAATTCTTTGCCTATTCTCATAGTAGGACGTGATAACCATGTAATTTCTTCCAACAGTTTTACAAGTTCATGTCTTATATTGAGGTTCTGGACCCATTTTAATTGCCTTTTTATGATCATTTTACATACCTTAAGTTGTACTACATGACCAAGAGCACCTAATAAAATGAAAATACTATGTAAATAGTTATTATGCTCTAGTGTTTAGGGAATAATGAGTAGAAAATTCTGCACATGTTCATATCTAAGAACATTCCTCATGTTCTTTATTTTCTGTCAGGAGGTATGTGATGAATAGAGCTGCTTCTCTTTTAAATCCTATTAGCATTCTCTCAGAACTCTGATGAGTTTATAAGCTGTCTTCTCATATAAATGTCTTCTCCTGTCAAATCTACCCATAACATAAAAGTCATTACTTATTATCCTGATTGTTTTTGTTGTTGCTATTTTTTTTTATCATCTTGACATAGGCTAGAGTTATCTGAGTATAGAAACCTAAATTGTGAAAATGACTCCATTTAGTTGATCTATAGGTATCTCTGTGGGGAATTTTCTTGATTGATGATTGATGTAGAAGTTCCTGAACCACATGGGATGGTGACAACTCTAGGCAGGTGTAAGAGAGCAGGTTGAGTAAGGTATGAGGATCAAGGCTTCTGCTTCAGTTCCTGCCTCCAGGCTCCTGCTCTGCTTTTCTCAGTGGTGGAGTGACCTGTGAGTTATAAGCCAGTACAAACCCTTTCTTCCCCAAGCTGCTTTCTCTTGTGGCGTTCTCTAAGGCACTAATCTACAGATGGTTAGTCCTGGAAGCTCTGTAGGACTTGGTTCTTCTTCACACCCCGGGAATGTCCTGATCACGATTGCACCAGAAAATGCCCGGGTTGCAGAAGCTCCATTTCTCCAACTTACGTAGAAAAACTTTTCTTCTTTTACGTATGAGATTAGCTACATACGTAGATTTGAATTCTTTGGGCTTTTTTCCCCCTCCAATCATTTAGGAATAATATTCTTCAAGTACTAGACTAACTTTTCCCCCCAATATTTCATGGTATCTTGGCACAGCCTACCTGCAATGCTGAGTCATGATTTCATGTCCTCGGGGAAGGCACCGACAAGCTTTCATAGAACAAAGTTGCTGTCAAATTTAGCAAGTGTGTAGTTTTGACAGGAGCCAAGTTTTTTTGAGGAATTAGAGAAGGAGATTTATAAACTTCTATGCCTCTCCATTCTGTACAACAAAATGTGAACCTAGAGGAATCTGACATTGAATTTTATCCAAGAAAGAGCACAGGCAGGCAGACAGAAAACAAGCAGAAGGACCTGGTTCCCCTCAATTTTAAATGGATGAAAGACGGGAATATAGAGGTAAAAAAGAGCAAGAAGCAACATCACTTGAAGTGTTTGAATGGAATTATTTATACATATGTAAATACATACACATGCACACATACATGTGCACACAGACACACACACACACACACACACACACACACACACACACACCATAGAATCCAGAAAAATCCACTACCTCTTTCTCCTCTTCTCATATCATGTTCAAATAAGGGCACTTGATCTCTGGAACGACTGTGTTGAATAAAGAGCAAGGCTGAAGTATCATTTCTAGAACTGTAAGATATGTATGCCATGCAAGAAATTGAAAAATGCTCTGGTGGTAAGTTGCAAGATGATGAGAAATTGAGCAACTTATATGGGGACCTTGTCCATTGGAAAGTACTGCCTAGCATTACCTATTAATACTTTACATGCTGGATTTGCAATTATCTCATCTGTGCATGTTTGCTCAGAACTTATAGACATAACATGACATCAAATAATCACTTGATTCTTCTATAGAATGGATAAACATTGCATCCTAGATTTGTGCTATGATCTCTACTTGGACCATAAATGTGCTCAGAGGAAGTGTAACATGAGAGAGGCAGGCATACCATGGTTTTCTCAATCCTTTGTATAGGTAGGAGTTTACTGTGGGATCACAAATTGTTTTTGAAAAATGAAGCCTGCCTTAAATATACATATTATTCACCCATATTACAGTAGATGGGAATGTCAATTAGTAGGCAGAAGATCCCATGAGATCTCCCTCACTTCACTACACTACGGAAACATCAAACAATTGGTACTGCTGGGGACTGAGCAACTTTGGCTCCCTGGCTAGAAACCCTTGGGCTTCTTCTGGAAGACACATGTTTGAATCCCAAACACTAGCTATATCATAATTGTTGATTTTGTGCTTTTCTTCCACATAAACAACTATTGATAAACAGAGTTTAGAATAAGAAATGACTAATTGATCAGGTTTCCATTCTATATTCTTCCAAAGCATTTTGCACTCCTTTGGGAAATGAAAAGACTACTTATTTGATTTTCTGACCTCCCTGATGCTGATGTGACTCAATCTTTAAGGCCTACCATGAGTGTCCTCTATTTCTTGAGGAATTCTTACCAAAACTCTCTCCTGGAGATAAGTTAGGTACCATCCCATCTTCTCTGTGCACATTTCTATGACAGCAATAAGCCACAGAATTATAACTGCCCAAACTTGCCTTTCTTCTGTATTTATAGAAAATAAGTCTTTCATCTCTAGATCCCAAGGTCCTAGTAAAATGCTGTGGTCTTAGGATAGTGTTGCGGAATTATCGAAGTCTTAGCGCAAATTGTAACATGATTGAATAAATTACTAAGCATGCAGCAATTTCATCTTCCAATCTAACTATTAGACATTCAAATTTCAATGTATTTGTGGAAGTTTTAGGTTATAGTCTTAAAGAATGAATCACATTTAATGCTGTTGTGCAAATTGTTTTGGTCAAAGAGAGGTTTTTTGTTTGTTTGTCTTGCTTTGTTTTTCCTTACAGTTCTGCATTAATAAAAAGAGACACAGTAACCCTGAATGAGCTTCTGATCTATGCTATCAATGCAGATGTCATCATATCATCAAGTGATATGAACAGTACGTGCATATTCTTCGAACAAATCAAGAGTGATACATTAATGGTCTGCTTATTTGTGTGTCATCTTTCCTTGCTAAGGTGCCATTCGCGGTGTCATTTCATTATCTTTACCTGTTTGCTCTTTAATTAATTGCTATAATGCTCTAGAGATTTATGAGCTGAATATAAAGTTATCAATTTAATTTGAGAGTACTACTCCATCTAAGGAGACCCCAGCTACATCCAAAACAATAAGCTGTCAAAAAAGGCATTTTGGTGATAGGAAAGGAAAACAAAAATTGCTACTTCAAACATTACCCAAAGTATCTGTCCATAAATCCCGGCATTATGCCTATAGGTTTTATTATAAATAAGTGCTGCTTTAGATTACTTCCTGAGACATGATGACTATGTGAACACCTCATGACAACTAGCTTACTATTTTAAGCCAGTCTTGTCTAAAATAGCAATATAGCAATAAAATATATTCCAATAAAAGGAATACTAAATATACATACATATATATATACATATATATTTATTTATTTTCTTCTTCTAGTCAACAGAATGATGTCAACTCTATGATATTTTGTTCAGTACCCAGAACAGTGCTTGAGGATAACACGTTCCCAATAAGCAATTGATGAGTAAAAGGTACATGTTACTACATTTATCTCATTTCATCTTTCCTCCTTCCATACTTCTATAGTTCATAAATTCTTCTGCATGTGTTCAACTTTCAATACTCCCCTAGATGTTTCCATCATGGGGATGAGAAACATGTTTCTAAGCATGAGTTATTTTTCTTGGTACCAACATGTCTAAACACTGAGCATTAAGTATGCTTTGTGTTCAATGTGCAAAGAGCCAGAAGGAAACTACCTATGTGCCATGGTGTAGAATAATTTCTAGTCTGTCCTGTTCATACATATGCATACTAGCCTTCTCTCTTGCAGTCATTTGACTTTATCAATATCAAAGTCTTTGTTTCTTACCTAAAGATAGAGTTGAGGTTCCTCATCCAATATCTAGATACATTTTTATTCTGTAAGACATTAACGAACTTTAATATGAATACATAGATTAATACATGCTTCCTGGAGGTTTACCACCATCTTAAATTGAAGAATAGTTGAAATAATCACCAAGGGTATACTAGACCCCTCATCATTAACTGCTCATAGGACTCAAAGAGTTGACAGTATTTTCAGTCAGTTGGCACAAACCTGAGAACTGCTTAATTTTTACACTATTTAGTAGAAGGCTGAGATCTGCTGAATCAGAACCCTGAAATCCAGAGAAACAACTGTTCTATTTCAGTGCTAGTTCTCACAGTGACAAGCTGTGTCCTAGGCAGTTTGATACCTTCTCTCACCAGAAGAAGAAATGAGATCAACTAATGTTGATCAGTGTGATGTGAATTATTTTGGGGAATATCTTCAGACCTAGGCATGCATAGCCTTTCTTCTGCAAAGCATTTTTCATATACTTATTAACATAGGACTATTAGAAAATTTAAAACTTAAAGTGATTCTTTGTTTATGCTTTCTTCCCTGCATAGATTTTTTCATCTTTCAAACACAAAACAAACTATTTCCCATCTGATATCCAATGAGCTTTATTTACTAAT
Source organism: Hylomyscus alleni (assembly GCA_019843855.1). Taxonomy (NCBI): domain Eukaryota; kingdom Metazoa; phylum Chordata; class Mammalia; order Rodentia; family Muridae; genus Hylomyscus; species Hylomyscus alleni. The sequence continues at coordinate 16,565 of JADRCC010573509.1, read as the reverse complement.
GGTAATGCCAATCTTGACATTGTTTGTTTATTATGAGGATGTTTTCACCTAATATTTTGTCTATAATGAAAAATTCTAAATTATATTCTAATAAAATTTAGAAAAAATCTGTCCGTTCATCTTCTCTGCTAGTATTATCATTATTACTGTTATTATTATTATTATTATTTACACATAGGGCCACACTGTGTAGCTCAGGCTGTACTCAAATTTTATTCTTCTCTCTCAAGTTCCTGAGTGCTGGGATTACATGCGAATGCCAGCTCATCTAACTTAATCTTCAGTCTTTTTCAAAACTTGCATGTTTACAAATTGATATGAAGGAAAGGACAATATTTATTCAGCAGATAAGTGTATTCTGTGAATAATAGAAATGCTGGGCTTGGGAATAACTACCACCTTATCTCCTTATCTACTTTGAAGGGTCCTTGGGACTGAGGTTGTACTAAGTGCCTCTGCAAACAACTTGAAAGGTGAATGGAATTTGTTCTAGGAGATTCTTAACTGCACAAGAATCTCTGATAAGCATGAACTATCAATAAAAAAAGAGCCTATGGCCAGTGAGCTAAAACAGGAAATAGGAGGTGGAACACTGACAGGAAGAGAGAGGATTCTTGACGAGAGTCAGATGAGGGGGATTCACTGTGAAGATGTGACAAGTTGAACACATTGTACCTGAGTACAGGTAACCAGTCACATGGTAACATATAGGCTAGAATAAATGGTATATTTTAAGTTATATCTACTCAGAGAAGACTAGCTATATGGCCAAGGAATGTGTAAATACATTTTGAATCTAAGTACTATTTCTGGTAGTATAGGGCTGAGATAAAGAATTGGGGCCTAACCTCAACACTTAACTGTCTCAGCTCACTTGTATGAAGCAATAACATGCTTCTTTCATTATTTTTCATTGAAAAGTTCAAACATACTTTTAAGACTTGAAAATCCTGAAGTCAATAATGAATGATTCCATTTAAATACACAATATAGAAGTTGAGGTGTGCACATGTCACAGTTCTGCCTACCTTTCAAACAGTTACAATAGTCATTGGGAATTCTATATACTTCATTGCAGGTGTTACTATGTCTTTAGAAATAAGTCTGTTCCTCGGTTCTGTGACTTTCTCAGAGAAATAAGGAAGTCTATACAGAAACCTAACAAGTCTACAAACAAACCTAACAAGTCTACACACAAACCTAGCAAGCCTCACCTGGATATTGTAAAGAGAATACTGATTAAAGAATTCAAAGCCAGGCACTAGAATTAGAGTTAACAGGCATACATCCCTAGAATATAAAGTCAAATTTGGATTAAGTTCAATTGAAGAAATCACTATTGAAATTTTTTACGGACACTTTAATCTTCTTCTAAATTAAATCAGTCATCCATGAGGGGAAACCTTTAAGACAGCAGTCGTGTCTGGCCGGTAGGAAGGGCTTACGAATTTCAAAGTGCAGTTTGTTTTACCGAAATATACTGTCTTCCAAACTAGTTATTTTCCTTTTAGTCTATATTTAGAAGTATAAATTTAATGTTTCTTTAAATAATTACATAAAATGTTTAGTCCATACACATTTTGAGTCATCTATTGTTTATGTATTTGTGGTGCTGGACACCAAACCCTTTCATATGCTGGGTAAATGTTCTGCCACTGAGCTACGTTGCCAACACTAACTTGTGGGTTTGTAATGCAGTTAGCTTTAAAACTCTTACCAAATAGGATTAGCTTAATTTTCCTGAATCATAAGGAAAAAATTCCCCACCCCCAATATGTCAAATTTGGTTGGCTAACCCAGACTCTGATTAGAGCAGCACAGCCCTATAGAAACTTAGCATCTACACTTGGAATCCATGAACTCAGAAAGGTCAAAGACTCAAGGCTCACTTATAAGTATTCATTTTTACCATTACCACCCTGTAAGCAGATAGAATGTCTCTTTTCTCTATTCTGTTCTTACTGTCAAGTCACAAATCCAGCCATGCCAAACTACTTCCAGATTCCCCGAAGGACTTGCTGGCTTCTTTCCCAACACTGAACTTTCCCATGGCTTTGCTACTTACTTAAAATGCTCTCTGTTTTCTTCTTACATCAGGCCTCTGAGTATTTCAAGGACATTGGCTATATCCTCTACAGAGATTCCTTCCTGAGTCCCCTGGTGTAGATGACACCTCTTCCCTCTCCCAATACCCAGCAGCTGTCACAACCCTGGACCTTAGTGATTTATTTCTTGTCTGCTTGGGAGCAGTGACTGTGTCATTTATCTCACCTTTGGTGGCATATAGTGATTAATCAGTGAATGTTAACTGAATGAATGGATGGATATCTTTTCATTTGAAAGCTACTCTTCGCATTCATTTTATTCGGAATTGATTTTATCAACACAAATAGGATAAATGGTTACTCTCACCTTTTCATAGCTGGAATGCTTACTGGGGACATGGACAAATGGTTTTGCATTCCTGCCCTTTGTTCACCTCGTGTGATCATTTCATGTGACCCTGACAATGATTGCTTCACAAACAAGGACCCTGTCATTATTCTGCCACTAAAGATGCAAACAAATAACATCTTTGTTTTCAAAGAGATGAGGTCTGAGCTGAAATGAGCATTAAAACAAATATTCAGTGTTCCAATGAAAGAGTGCTCAATGGTCATACACAGTGAAAGAACAGGAGGGCAAATGTTAGGCCCTACTGTAGGGAGGTCAGGAACGATCAGTGGATGAAAGAATCAGTAATTCCAGATAGTGGAAAGAACATATGCACTGAAGGGTAAAAATATAAATAACTCTGGCTTCACTAAGATTCAGAGTGCAGTTCAAGTCCAAGTAGATGATTCATTAAGAACTTGAAATACTGGTTTCTCTCTTATAGAATTCCATCCGGGATGCTATAATTTATTATGAGGGTATTTGGTTTGGCAACAATTTAGTATTTTAATACCATGATTTGGAAATACGTTTTTACTGCAAGTTTTTGCGGTGAGAAGCTACTCTGTCCATTATTGATACTTCTTGTTTGCTGCTGCTGAATGATCAAGTCCAAATCTTGAACTGCATGTTGACACTGGAAGGCTTGACATCAGGATCCACCCATATGACAATAGGCTCCAACCATCCCTCTCCTGTTATACCAAAAGCAAAGTATAAATGATAAAGGCAGCCACCAGGGTATATTCTTTCCACCCCTATACATGTGTCCAATTAGTCCATGGTAAACAATGTGGTATGAAATCAATGGAGAGGAACTTTGTATATCTTAACCGTGCTGTTAAGTAAACTGCAACCTTTGTACAAAAAGGTACTGCTTATAAAGCTAAGACAAGAGTAAAGAGAATAAACAGGGTACCGTGGCAATGTGAGAAGTCATGTGTTTCATCCTGAGACACTTGTGAGCACTCAAAACTTCACAGATGCTATACAAGTAAGTGTTCACTGAATGAGCATATCAGAGGGTGCTTTCCATGCAGCCATCACAGAAGTAAAGCTCAAGATGAAGTGGGTTTAATAAGAAGTAACCTAGATGTGGCTTCAAGCCACCAGGCTAGGGAAAAAGGGAGTACAGAAATGATCCCACATCATCCCAAAGGACACTGAATGATCCAGCCAGTGGCTTCCCCCACAGAAATCACTGTTCTTCCTGGGGATTGCATAGCTATTCATGAGAGAATTCTTCTCCACTGGGGAAGAGTCTATACGACATGCACATGTTGACAGTGCTCTGGCATGCCAGCACATATAACCCCTTCATAGTGTCTGAGTTAACAAACAGTTTTCCTGAAAAAACAAGATTCCATGTTTGCTTATGATTACATGTTAATCCTAAACATCACCGTAGCAAAATGTTCCTTTAGTGTTTTCCATTCTCCTGGGCCTTTGCTTCCCATACTCTTGAGCCAGACTTACTCTGTTCAAATAAAATTAGTGCTTGGAAATCAAATCAATCTGATTCATGTCTAGTGTGCTTGATTTGGAAGGGGGGCATTTACTTGTCTAGATTTGTGAAGTTTGAAAGTTGTATTGGAAAAGGGGCTATCACTGATGAAATGTGAGGTATCAGGCTGTCGTTTCTCTCATTGCCTTTCTCGCTGTGGACGTATTAATTAGTGTGGTGACAGGCTGCCTGGTGATAAGTTGTCAATAAGAGTCTGCATTGTTCTTCGTGGAAGAACTCAAAAGAGAAGAGGCACTGGGTGTCTGAGAATAAATTGTTCTTTAGTGATTTGTTGGTGTGGAATTCTCCCTCAGATTTCTCCAAGACAAAGAATGTGAGGGTTAAAGTCTACAAAAAGCAAGAATGAGAGAATTTAGCTTTTAGCTAACATTTGTTCTGGTTTTTTTTTTTCTTCTGCTTTTGCCTCTGCCAAATCTTTCCTTTGTCTTAATCTTTTACTCTCATTTATCCAAATCCTCTTCAATTAGCCAAAGACTATTGATTTCCCATTGCCCAGTATAAGACTATGAAGTTCTTTCTGATTGTTCCTATTTGCACCAAGTATTTAATCTTTAAGAAGCTATTATTTGTTGCTGATAGTAGGCAGTATATAATTTGTAGTATCTTCTTAATTTTGTGGTCAGCTGTTATAAACTGAAAACACCAAACTGTCCAGATTCCATATAGATTGTAAGATCTAATAAAGTCATGGTAAATTTCTGGATGCTTCACTTCATATAATGACTCTATAGAGATTAACAAGGTGTAGCAGTTCTGCATAGTTCTTCCCCCCGCCCCCCAGAGAACAGGTCTGTCATTACATGTTGCCTCGTTTAGTTCTTAAAGTCAACTCTGTATATCAGATTATTTAAAGTCCACGTAAAAACTAATGCAGAGAAGCTTGGGATGGAGAATGCCTAGGTGTTCCAGAATTTTTATATAATATGCTGGAATCTACTGAGAAAACTCCTTCACTCATTGGACACTGAGAAAATCATGATTATTTGAAAAGTATTTGAAGAGCCATTTGTTTTAATTTTATTTTCACAATTTCTTTTGCTGTTTTAGGGATTTAGCTGAACGCATGTTAATACAGCAGTTTTCTTACTACCAAGGCATTTATTGTCCCCAGAGGCCACCAGGAGAAGGCAGGGGCTACTTCTTGATCTCAAACTTTTTCTTTGACATTAAACTTTTTTTCTCAGACCAAGGGATACTCTAGGCTTCTGTCATTCAGTCTGAGTGGTAAAATATCTTTGATCTTTCTTCACTGACAAGAGCTAGCAATAAATAGAATTTCATATTACAGGTTTTGTGGTTTCAATTTTCCTTATTCTTGTTCAAATGGAGAGAATAATTAGTAATTAGACTAGCAAAAATTACTATATTTAAATCTCAGAAAATCACAACAATTTATTCAAACTTCTAAGCAATTTAGTTAGAATTGTACCACAATATGCTATTGTGGTAACAAGAAAGTTCACTGATTTGGTGAGACCAAATTTGTCCTTTCGGCTGAGGCACAGGGGTTAAGAATCATTTTCAGTAGGATTCTCAACAGTGTTCCTCAGCTACAAACTGAAACAAACCCATTTCTAATCCAACAGTGCTTCAAAACAAACACTTCAATGAAAAATGGTTATAATCAGATTATGTCAACAGACAGCATAGCCATTATCCTTTAGCTATCCATAGTCTTTGTTAGAATTTCATAAATGCTCATTTACAGTATAACACCTCTTTAACCCACTGCTCACATTCACAGGTTTATATTTATGTACACAATCAATGTATTGGTGTTAGTATTGACTTATTTGGCTTAAGGCTACATGTTTCTATTGGATCCCAGGGTTGTAATTCCTTAATCTATTAATACATATCTAAAATAATATCGTGGTTGTTGTGCCAATCACATACTTGTAAGAAATTGTACAATCATAGAAAAAAAGTCACTTAGTTTTAAATCAAAAAACATTTTTGAAGATTTTGCTTTTATTTTTAATTTTGTGAACATGTGTGGGTTTGAGTATGGGGCTACAGTGCCTGTATAGGTCAAAAGACTGTAGGATCCCCTAGAACTGGAGTCACAGACAATTGTGAGTCACACAAAGTGGGTAAGAACTGAACCTGAGTTTCCTGTAGAGGTCAGAGGACAATTTTTATGGGTTGGCTCTTTCCTTCCACCTTCATGTGGTTGAGGAATCAAACTCAGCTCATCATAATGTTGAAGGAATGCCTTTACCCTCTGAGTCATCTCCCTGCCATTGAATGTTTTAAGTTGCATTAGATTTAGTCGCGGAGTTGATAACTGTTGTTTTATGCTGTGAATAGCATCTGATACAATTTTGAGACTCACTGGAGCATAGCATTTATAAACCACTATCTGTCTTCTTAGCCTGTATTGCCAGCTGTTACTTGATTACAAGTGGAATTCAGAAAACTACTATGAAACACAAGAGTGGTAAACTGTGACAACAGAAACAAATAGGACCTAATGACCTAATCCAGGAACTTGGCCACTCCAAAGCAATGTATGTTGGACCCACAAAGAGTAAGGAAAGCTTGTATCCTTTTGAGTTATGTGAGCATGGGTACAAACTCAGATGGGGAATGGCTCCCTATGTAGGATAATAAGAAAGATGTTGGGGTACCATAGAAAGTCATAGCATAGAGAGATGCCAACAATGCTGCCAGAAGCATGCACCTGTGTGTATTTGGCTGGATACACTATGAACAGGCATCCACAATCATGTGCAGAACCGGGCAGCTGAAGCTGAGGTGGTTGGAAAAGTGTAAAAGAGAGGCATCTGATACATCTGCCGGTAAAATTTAATCAGGAGAAATGCAACATCTCTCTTCTAGTGTTTCTGATTTTTTTTCTTAATATATATATATATATATATATATATCCATTGAAAAATCTGGGTATTTTTATGTAGGTGGCATAAATGGGACACCTGAAATTATCTATCAAAATGTAGAACTTCCAATAAGCTTACTAGGTAATAAAAACAATAGGTACTCTTAATTTCTCTATATTCATGAGCCAAGTATGACCCTGTTCCCCTCTGGTTAAGAAGATCTGAGGGATGGGACAGAATGGAAGAGGTACATCCTGGATGGCTTGAAAGGTGGTGTTGTAGAAGATGAAGGGGAGCTCATGCAGAGCAGAGAAAGGTGAGACATTGGAGGAGGATAAGGGTCAGGTAGGAGTCAGGAACTTTACTGATATCGCTACTTGCTTTATCTTTTTAATCATTTTTAAAGCTGTCAAATCACTCCGTTGTCAAAAATGTACCTGTCTTTACTAGCTGGGGAGTACTGGACCCAATCACCTGAGTGCCCTACTGTAGGTCTTCTGACTTGGATCCTCCTCAACTAGAAACATGCTGCTATGGATCAGCCAAAACATTCATCCAGTTCTGTTCCCCAAACATCTGTTGATGTTTATGGGGAGTTTCTGTTGAAGCTCATTACTTTTGTGTCATGCAAGTTGAGTGCTACTTGTTGAGCTGGCAGCTTGAGGAACTCTGGCCAGAAGCAGAACAAGCTCCAGTAGCAGAGACACTAGCTGAACTCAGCCTTAGTGACTCAAATCTTCACAGCTTTTTATCTGTGGACTTTTGCCTTGATTTTTTGTTTTCCTCTAGTTGATTATAGCCATTAAATATTATTTTAATACAGTTCATGGAACATAGTTATTTGGTTCTGTTGTTTTTATTTGTCCCTCCCCTCTGCACATTCATTGTTTGAACAAAGACATGTCAGAACACCATCACCACCACCAACAACCACAACATACGTGAGAGTTTTAAAAGCCATTGGGCTGGCTCATCCCTTAGGTTCACCCTTGCACTGTTTTCTTTGTAGATGCATTTGACAAGTGTGCGCATGTTCAATATAAACATGTTTTCCTCACACATATGACATCCCTTCCTAGTGTGAAGGATGTGGAATTGTTTTGTAGTTATTTTGGTCAGAATGAACTTTTTAGTTAGACTTAGTGTAGTATCTACAGTATCTATATCTATATCTATATCTATATCTATATCTATATCTGAATCTGTATCTATATTAGTATCTATAGCCTAAATCATGCTATAAACTAAATCATTAAACTTAGGTGAAAGAAAATGTAGTTATAGAATTGATATATCATTCATTAAGTTAGCAAGCCTTAAACAAAAGGCTAGTAAGAAAACTACAGATATGTAATTTATCCATAAAAAAAGGTAATCAGAAAAAGAAGCAAAATGACTCATGATTACATTTCTAGTAATATCAATCATGTCTTTCACTCCCCTCACATATGTGCATTAGTATTATATGTAAAAAGATGGTGCCTTTCCCTGCTAGGTAGTTGGAAATTCATTTTTTTTCTTTTTCTTCACCCTCACATGTCCTTCAAATGCATTTAAACAGCACCCCATGGAGATGAAGCCTTTGCTGCATGTGCTAGTGTGAAATGAGCTTTGTTTCTCCTCTTAAGGTATTAACAGCTTCACAGGCTTCTACAAAAATTTCCTGATCATTGGCTCATGCTCCCAAAGCTGCTGGCTATGGTTCAAGGTCTATGGCTAGAGAATCATTTTTTCCCCATGTATATGCCAGAGCTTCAACCTTGGCTGCCTTCATACTCTTGTCTAAAAAGAACTAATCTAGTCACGGACCAAAAGGAAAGTCCTTAGAGGATCGCCTTAGCTTCTCATATTCAAGTCCTTCAGAGGTCTCCCTCCACCAAATAAAGATAATTCTTAATTGGTTTCTCAGCCCTATTCCAGACTCCAGAATTATGTCTTCCAAATAGATGATCTTAGCATTTGTGTGGTAATGTACTGTGTAAATTGCCCCATGTGTTCTCCAAGTATGCAGAAAGTATTTTCCCTAATGGTAGAAGGACATGGGCTCAGGGTGCTCTTCTCAGAGAAGACTCAGCCAACCCTCCAAGTCTTTTTCAGATTCTATCATATGTGGACAGTGGAAACAGATGCAAGCACTTACAGCCATTGTCTCAACAGCTAATTCTACACATGCCTATTGTCATTTGTGCCAGCATTTTCCCCTAATCAGTGGAGGGGAATGGCAGAATTGGGACCAAGTACAATCAAATACTAGGCTTATGGGAATTACCTATTGTAAGAAATCATTAGTATTTAGATCAAACGTTAGCATGGATCAGAGTCAGGCCAAGGGCTCATTAGGTCACAAACTGTTACTCTAGCCACAAAGGTCTGGGATAAGTCCAAGAATCTGGAGTTCTAAAAAGCTTCCAGGTGATGTTGTATATCTGTGAACTATGCAATTGAAACAAACCATGGTCAGGGCAAGCCTCCAACAGTCAGAACTGCTGAAACTAATGTTACAGGCAAAAATAATGAGAAAAGTCCTCTCTGACCAGGTGAGGTTCATTGAAAAACAAGCATGGCTATATTAGACAAGCTTGTTTTTGTTCTGTGGTTTGTTTTTTGAATTCTAGTGGCCAGAACAGAGAGTTACTACCTGGTTAGTTGCCCTAAATTCTCTGTATTTATCTTGTTATTGGTTGTTTTACCATTTTTGGTCAGAGGCAATGAGGCCCTAGGCATCTCAAGGGATTTTTCTCCAGTCAATCTGAATTGTTCCAACCATGTGCTCTTAATTTGTTTTTCTTTTTTTTATATGAGTCATGTTCTGGAGAATTTTGTGTATGGAGAAGCTGAGGTGAAACCAAGACAAAATACCCACCACACATACTCACACATATCCATAAAGCCTCCAAGGTCTTGTCATTTTATTTCCTGATCTTGACTGTCTGGGATCATGTGATAATCCTCCATTGCAATTGTGAGCTGCAGGAACTTAGAGTTTGGCAGGCTTAAATACTTCAGAGGGATGGGTACTTTATTATGCTGAGTGTGAGTTATAGAGCGGCATGCAAACAGAAGTGTAACTCAATGGTGTTACCCTGAAAGTAATGATCTGAGCACCAGGTTTGCTCAGAATCAGAGAGAGGATACCAATGATGCCAAAAAGCCTTCTGAACTTGTCCTGAGTTCACAACTGCTCTTATGATCTTGAAAGAGTAATCTCAGACTCCTAATGAAGACTTAACTCAGTTACAAATCCACATTTTTCATTAGTCAAACAGAGAATAGATTCAGGGGTATGGAGAGGGTAAGAAACCACAGGAATAGACTGTTTAATCAACTCAATTAGGAAAAGTTAATATAGGCATTTTGCTAAATAAAAATAAAAGATAGTCCCAGACAATGTAATGTCTTCTCTCACAGAGTTTTAAAGAATACCTCCTAAGTGACATTCTCCTGGCTCAGAGAGTGCCTGTCTGTCTTTGTGCATATGTCTGTGCAGCTGTATGCCTTTATGACCACAGAGGCCTTAAGAAGGTTTCCCATCTTTCTAAGATGGAGGCAAAGTTATTGGTATTTGCAGGACATTAAGAGTGCTAGAATTTGAAATCAGGACCTCATGATTGGATAGCAAAGGCTCTTAACTACCCAACCATCTATCTCTCCAGTCTCCTTCTGTTCTTGATGGACAAATGAGGCTGTCCAGCTCTGCTCCTTTGAATCAAAATAGTAAGATCTAATATTGAGCTTTAGAAAAGGAACCTGGTGAGTCCTCTTTGGAGTTTCTTGTTTGCAATGACCTTCCTTGTGGGCAATTCCTCATTTGTACACTGTGGACTTGCACAGACACCCATGCATATGCACCTCCTTTACTCCACACTGTAGGTCAGCTTGTGGGGAGGGGCAGTTTCTCATTCTGGCTTTTAAAAATCTCCCAGGGACGAATGTGATCAAAAATAAAATATGGGAGCATGGCTATCTATTGGTGTTTCATTCACAATTACTGAGAAGTGGTTTGGAGATTTCAAAAGAGAAACATGACTGCCCAATATCAGTCTTCTTTTATTTAAGAAGGCTTCTGGAAAATCACAGCTTTTGGTGGGACGTGGATCAGTGAAGGAGGAAGGGGACACAAGCCAGATAAGGCAAACCAACCCTGATGATCAATGTGGTGACAGATGTCAGAGCCAGGTAGCTCTTATACCTTACATCTTGATGTTCCTGAATTTGATTTTCTCAAAGTTTATGCAGTTGTGTAATGTCCTTACTTACCTGAGTCCATCATTCATACAAAAAAAAAAAAATACAGTGATACTCTTTCACCGTTAAATAAAAGCTAGGCCCTTCCTTTCCAGCTTCCAGAGCTCAGAGATAAATCTCTTCCTAACAATCAATAGGAAAAAATTCCAAGTACCCAGTTAAATTTGATATAGAAAAATAAGCAATCATTTTGTATAAATATGTCCCATATACAATTTAAGACACATCTATACTAAAATGACCATTCATCAGTGATAACCTCATATGATTTGGTCCCCTTATACTATGTCTCCAGACCTAGATCAGTGACTGGCCCCTCATCATATGTTGCAGCCACTTTTAAATATAACTAACCCCAGGTCTTACCTCTGTAAAATTAAATCTTAAAGAAGTTTGGAAAAGAAGATTTATTTCCAGAGCTCCTATGCAGTTCTTTTATACAAGCCGAGTTGAGATCTTCTTATTTCCATACCTAGTAGTAGATCTGCTAATACCTCATCCATTAGTACTTCTCACTATCACTCTATCTTAAATGCTCCCAAATGACCATCTTTGCTCTGTTTCCTATAGCTGCCTACAACTTTACAAGTGTTCACACCTTCTCACATGCTTAATTACTTTGGACTCAGAACCCAGCTAGTAGATTGAGATAAAGACCAGAATCCTAATGCTTAAAATAGCAGAAGTATGTACGCAGAGATATACAGATGTGTACATATTTGTTTTGTGTGCATGTGAGAGACCCACTTCCAGTGCACGATCTAGATCAGAGATAAAGTCCATGTACTGTTTGACAGATAGAGTTGCAACACAGCATCTTTGACTAATATACCACCTGTCTTAGCCAATGTTCTATTGCTGTGAAGAGACACCATGATCATAGCAACTCTTATAAAAGAAAACATTTAATTAAATTGGCTTAAATTCAGAGGTTTAGTCTACTATTGACGTTGTAGTTTAGTATTGCAGCACATAGGAAGACATGATGCTGGAGGGGTAGGTGAGAGTCCTACATCTAGATTGGCAGATAGTATAGAGAGAGAAGAGGAAAAGGAGGGAAGGAGGGAGGGAAAGAGAGGGGGAGGGAGATGGAAAGGGGGAGGGGAATGGAGAGGGAGTAGACCTGACCTGAGTATTTGAAACTTCAAAGCCCATCCCTAATGAAAATACTTCCTACAACAAGGCTACACTTAATGCAAAGGCCACATATCCTATTCCTTTCAAATGATACCACTCCCTATGAGTCTATGGGGGGGCATATTTTATTCAAACCACCGTATCAAGACAGTTTGAACAACATTAATGGTATGGGTTTGATGCCTATATTCATCTGAGAGAACAGATGGGACTATTTGACTATTTAGCAGAGAATTATTAATGACTTGATTCTTTAAGGTTGGCTTTAGAGCTCTATTTGAAACAACAATAATCCATGAACTATGGCTGCGATAGTTAATTATCCTATATAATAATGAGATCATTTATTTGAATTTTATACATATTTCATGGTAATAGTTAGATTTGTCCAAATTTCTGTGCGACAGTTATCAGTGCACAAGGAAATAAGAAGATCCTTCAAAATAGGACTTTAGATAGGAGGCTAATTTAAATGAATGTGCTAATTATTCTTTTCTAATTATGGCCATTAGCTACTGATGATCTTTTCAAGACAAAGTATAAACTTCACTATTTATCTGCCTAACCAATCACCCTTGTGCTTGTATGAGAATACCCCAGAACTGAGAATTGATAGCTCATGAATGTGGAGCCCTGCCTCATTGCATTAAGAAAAATTTCCCTTAATATTAAATGTCCTTGGTACTCCAGACTTAGGGCAGACCCTGTGAGACTACAAGGAGGACTATGACTTCCTGTAATACTACACAAGTCCATTGTTAAAAGTCTTTACTAATATTAATGGTAAGTTCCTTCAGTTTATTGTAAGTGCTCCTGCTATTTGTTTTGCTGTAAATAAGCAAAGGCATCTGTTTTGGAGCTTTTGACTCCATAATTAGCTTGGTTAGACTCTTCCTTGCTGCCCAGCTGCCTTAAGTAAAAGGACCCAGGCTAACACACTCCTTTTATGCCAGCAGCAGCCATCTTGAACACTCTAGAGATGCATTGAGACAACTGTTCCTGAATCCTGAGAGGCAGGTCTAGCCAGGGATCATTGAAACCATTTGTACCAGTCTTTTTTTTAGTATCATAAGTTTTAACGAACCCTAGATGATCTTGTAACCATTTCTACCTTGGGTAAGGGATGTCCTTCCCCTGGTATTCTAGCAGAGGGAATATTGAAACTAATGCTGAGGGACAAAGCTGTGACTAGTCCAAAAGACAAGTCTCACTGTAATCTGTGTCAAAAGGAAAGGCTATGATTTATCTAAAAGACAACGATTCTCTATAACAGTGGCACTAAGAGACAAGGCTTTGATTGGTTCAAGCATTTCTTCTGGTTTATGTAAGCTTGGCTCATTCTGTGACTTGACTAGAAAGCACTCTCCTTTGCTGCTTCTTATAATGCTGCAGCCTCAGGTCTAATATCTCTTAAGTGATCTTTTCTTGCCTTATTTCAATAGTGCAGACTGAGTTGGTAGTACAAAGACTTATACACAAGAGACAGAACAGCAATGAAGGCTACCCCAGCAGCGGAAGCTAGGCACGTGGTGGGCTATGCCGCAAAGTTATAAAGCTGCCTACTTCCTGAATATTGAAGTAAGCAGACCCTGTGGCAGTCCATGTAGTGAGGGTGGTACCCTTTGCTTGAGCAACTGCTACTGTAGTGCAGGTAGGCACGTGGCATCTAGCTCACTTAGCCATTGCATGCCTTGCTCCAAACTACAATCCTGGTGGAGACAGTCAGCCCAAATAGTCTCAAAGGCAGTTGACATATGGAAGGGATCAGGCAGTAGCAGCCTACTGATGGCTGAAAAACCAACTAAAAAGTTTGTCAAGAAAAAAAAAGGAGAGTGGAAGGATGGAGGGTAGAAGGAGAGGAAAAGGCAAGAGAGTGAAGGGAGAGACAGTATGGAAAGAAGGAGAAATAAGAGTGACATAGAACAAGAGAGAGTGAATAGTAGAGACATAAGAAGGATAAATATCTAGTCTTCAGGGTCAAGAGTTCCATACTGACAACTGTGATGGTGGCCACTGCCAAGGGCTAAGGGTCCTGTTATATAAAACATGCACAGGAGTACTATACCTCATGACTGTGCCATTTGCTGCTGCTTCTGCCTCCCCACTGCCATACCACCATGAAACACTGAAGGAACACACACTATTAGGGATTCTCATTTATAAAATTTCTCCTTGCCTACTCATAATTTATATCCTCTGGAGATAGGAGAACCCTCAGTGAACTGATTCTTGATACCTAACATTAGAGTAGAGTTTTATGAAGGCAGGGCTGGACTATAAGTCAACAAGACAAAAGCTCTTCTATGTATGGCCAACCTGCCCCTCTCTCTCTCAACACTGGACTTAGAGACACCTGCCACAACCCCTGCCCCTTATATGTGAGCCACGGGGATCCAAGCTCGGGTCCTCATGCTTGTGTGGCAAGCGTTTGACTGAATGTTCTCTGCCCAGATCCAGACAAAAGCTGTGTAGCAAGAGCTAAAATGTGAAGATTTGGAGGTGAAACAGACACTTGGTTTACACTTCTTTAGTTGATTCCTGTAATATTTATGAAGGTGAATTTTCTGAAATATAAAATTTTATAACCCACACACTTCTTCCTTTATGTCATTAGGGTGTATTGTAAATAGATTTAGTAAGCTATGACTTTGAGTATCCCTTAAAATTTAGATAAAACTTTACTTTTCCTCTACTTTCAGTGGCCTATTCTATTTAATTTTTAATTTTTTAATATGATAGCATTTTATGATAGCCATAAACTAGGAAAAATGAGCATATAATATTTCCTAATCAGACATGAGAAGAAGGATGGACTAGTTTAAGACATAAAACCTTCATTCCTCTAAATCACGGCACCTGTGCTCTCAGCGTCTCCATAAAGGGGGGGTGTCTTCAGGGGAAGATCCTTCATAGGAAGGAAGCAGAATCTATCAGAAAAGCTGTTTACAATAAAACATTTTGACAGCTCCAGTAATTAAATGGCTTTCTCAGGTGCGGAGCACTACCTTAGATGCCCTCTGGCTATAATGGTCCACAGATTTATCCTTCAGAGAGGAAAAAGTTGAGTGTGAAAACAAGCTAAATGAAATAAAAGGCAAACAGCAATTGAGTTATTAAGACACCCATTAATAGAACGAAGAAGTGGGATTTTGCTTGCCCTCACGTAGTATAAATTAGTATTTCTTCCATTCTAAGGGATTTGGCAGGGGTGGTAGTGGTTGCCAGTTTAAGCCCCAAATTTCTTACTAAGCACTTACCTGTGCACTTGCTGAGCATTGGCAGGTGAGAAAAATAGAAAATATCCAGACTTTAGCATTCACAGGAACCTCATTACTATGCATGTTTTAAAAAACAAGTCAGCAGGGCTAAGAGGATGACACAGTGGGTAAGGCAGCTTGCTGTGCAAGTATTGTATTTAAGTTCAGTTAGAGCGCTCACGTAAAAGGCCAGGAATGGTTGTGTGTGCTCATAAAGCCAGCATTATGGAGAGGGCACACAGTAGCTCACAGGCCAGCCAAGCTAGTCAAAATGGTGAGCTTCACGATGGTGAGCTTCAGGGTTAGTGAGAGAGCCTGATTCAGAGCAGTAAGAGAGGGAGCAACTAAGGAAGACCTTCAACATACCCGTCGGGCCTTGGTAGGCATGCTCATTGAATGCACACACACACACACACACACACACACACACACACACACACACACACACACACGCGCGCGCGCACGTGCACGCACGCGCACGCGCACACGCACACGCACAGGCACAGGCACAGGCACACATGAATACACAGCATACGCACACAACACACATACAGGAAGGAAAGAAGGAAGAAAGGAAGGAAGAAAAAAGGTAAAGAAGGGGGAGGAAGAGGGAGAGGGGGAGGGAAGGATGGGAGAAAGGAAGGGAGGGAGGGAGAGAGGGAGGGACACTCAGTAGTCAGGCAATCTCTCAAACTACTTGCAACTACTACACAACTGAACTTAGCTTAGTGACCACGGTACCTATATCACAGATAAGGGTAATAAAAGGAGAGGGGAGTGAAATTCAACTCCACACAGATGAGTGGTAGTTTGTTGGAATTTTATTCTTTAGTGAAAGGTCACTGAAGAACTTACCTAGTAAAGGATTTGTTGTGAGATATGGAATCAGCGGTGATGGTTTAATGAGCAAAGGAGCAGAAGAAAAAGATGCTAGGGCTTCAGCGAGCTGCAGTCTGGCATGCTCATGGTTCTTTTTCATTAACAAGAGACGCTACAGAAGCAATCTCTTCATTCTAATATGTCATGTGAAATCTATTTTTTATTTTTCAAATACACTGTGCATTTCCCTTCACCAAAATTTTATTAAATGCCTTTCCCATATGTATTTAGTTAGTGTATATGGTAATC